>JADRCD010218931.1:0-31220 GCA_019843815.1 Montemys delectorum
AAATGGTTAAGTAGAAAAGGGAACAAGGAAAATAAACCCTTGCTTCTTTTGCAATCTATATTTTAACAAGTAACCAGAGGAATCCTTTTACAGGTATGGTACAAACTGTAAGAAGTTGTTCTGGTGCTGCCATGTATTCAAATGCTAAATTCTGTTCCCCAAGATCTGTTTTCTTCAAAATGAGCAGATCTTCACATATACCCACTTTTGTTGTGTAAGCCTTGCCCCATAAGTTATCCCTAATTGGTTAGTAAATATGCCTACAACCTGGTCTGGGTAGAAGAGATGGGGCAGGTCAGAGGTTCTAGTGTTCTTAGGCAAGGAACAGAAGAAGAGAAAGGATGAGGAGGAGAAAGAAAAAGTTGCCATAGGGTAGATGGATCATGAACATATATGGCCATGAGGGCTAGCTTGATGGTAAGGAGTGATCTAAGCAGAACATGGCAAGTGATATCTCAGGGCTATTAAGAGAGAAATATGCAAAATAGCATAGAGGGTTGATATCTGCCCAGTTCTAGTGCTTTAAGGATTATTATAAATATAAAGGTTTTGTGGTTTTTATTTCAGAACTAAATGATCTAAGGTGGGGTATAAGCCTTGAAATATCTCCCACCATAACAGACCTTATAGTTCCTTAGCACTAGAGAATCATACTATTGCACTGAGTTCCTGAGTTGTTGTTCTTGTGGTCTGTTAGCTGCAGGCATTTATAGTGCCTTCATTTAATTTCTGTCCCTTCATCTAGAACAGTGCTTTTCAACCTTTCTAATGTTGCAACCCTTTAATACAGTTAGTTTCTCATGTTGTAGTGACCCCCCCAACCATAAAATTACTTCATTGCTACTTCATAACTGTATTTTTGCTACTGCTATGAATTTTAATACTTGGTATGCAGGATATCTGATATTTGACCCCCCCCATGGGATCCCGACCCACTGGTTGAGAACCACTGCTATAGATTCTAAGTTCCTCTCTGCTCAGGCAAGGAAGATGGCTTCAGTAATAATGTATTCTCAATAAAGAATTATTGTTTAAGTGAAGTTGCAGGAAAAGAGAAATCTCTACTTTTTCTTTTTAAGACATTTTAAATTTAAGAAACATGCAATAAATTTGGATTATAAAAGTAAAATATAGTGCCATTGAAAAGTATTTGAAATACTGCAAGTTCATATTGATAAATATTCTTCCATTTCAAAACACTTCAATCTTTTCATCAGAGATAATAACCCTTCTTGTGTTCAAATATGCACATATCTTATCGTTGATAATACTGTATTCTGAATACTATTTAGAATTTCTTTTCCTATCTGAAGATTCTTGGGAACATTGATTTCCTCTTAGAGGCAATATCTGGCCACACACACTCATTGTTCACTATACATGGCTACATTTCGAAGTTTCCTAGTGGTGAATATTTACATTTTCCATGTTTTTGCCACATAAACAATGGTAGCGAATACTCATTTGTGTATACACAGAGATTTCTCTATAGCAAAAACAAACGCGGAAATAAGCACCCATTTAAGTGTAATAAGCATCACTCTGTTTTATTTTACTATAAAAAAATTACACCCAAATGGCACAATCAAAATTGGAAGAGCTACAAGGGTAGAGTGGACTCCACCTACCTGATAAGTCATTTGTCCTATTGCTCAAACAGTAGCAATGCCTGGTAGGGAATTTGGCTGGATCAACTGTATTTGGGTTGGAAACTGTGAAAAGAAAGTATTTCCTTAGTGTCATGATATTGTGCCTGGCCCTGAGCCCCTCACCTACCACATCTCCACAGGAGAATTGTTATCACTTACTGTTGTAGATGGCCACAGAAACCTTCTGAAAGGCAAACGAACTATAAGAAGTGATGCTAAGCACGGAGAAGAATTGCTTGCTATCTGCTGAAAAGGGAGAAAAAGAATCACAAATGCTTGATGACACAGTTTTAAATAAATTGATACTACCAATGCCTGTGACTTCAGTTCTGGGAGGCTAAGGTAGAAGGATTGTGTGGTTGTAGCCAGTTCAAGCAATATACTGAGACTTTGTCTTGAAAAGCAAACAAAAAAGTGCATGTGAGGGAGAGTGAATATGTGGAAGGTAAAGGATGTATTTATATAAAAATGTTGTAAATAGACATCTAGACCAGTGTAATAAAATAGAAGACCTGAACATGAATACATGTAACTATGGTCACATGATATATTTTAGTTAGAGTTTCTTTTTTCTTTTTTAGCAAATAACGTGACCAAAAGAAATTTGAAAAGTTTATTTTCTCTTATTGTGTCCATTATCCAGGTAGGTCAGGCAGGGAATCAAGTCAGGAACCTGGGGACAGAAATTGAAGCAGAGGTCATGGAATAAAACTGCTCAATGGCTTGCTCACTTGTAGCTTTCTCAGTGTCATCAGCCTAGAGGTGGCACAACCTACAGTGAGCTGGATTCTTTCACATTAACTATAAATCAAGAATATATTCCACAGGTTTGTGTACAGACCAATCTGGTAAAGCCATTACTGATGTTGAGGTTCCCTCTTCCAAAATTACTCTAGCCTCTTTCAAGGTAACATAAAATTAGCCTGTACATGACAATTACCAAGGATGCCAAAAAACACACATTGGAGAAATGATACTATGTTCAAGAAGTGGTGCTGATAAAGCTGGATTTCCACAAGCAGAAGAATGAAATTAGATTAATATCTATCGCCTTCCATGAAATTAACTCCAAGTTAAGCAAAGATCCAAATTTAAAACTTGAAACACCAAAACTGTTAGAAGAAAACAAAATACAGCTGTAGGAAAGGGCTTTCTGAATAGAATTCCATTTGCCCAGTAATTAAGGACACAATTGACACCTAAGATGTTGCAAAACTAAAAGACTCTGGACAAAGAAGGAGACTATCAAGTGAAGAAACACATATATTGTGGGAGAATCTTTGTCAGCTATGCATCCTACAGAGGACTAATATTGAGAATAAAAAACCTCAGAAGTTAAGAAAACAAATGACTCAAGTTAGGTAACAGGCGATGGATCTGAAGAAATAAAAACATGCAGTAAACAACTCAAAAGTGTTCATCATACTTAGCAATTAAGGAAGGGCAACATGAAACAACTTTGAGATTTCATCTCATCCCAGTCAGAATGGCTAGGATTAACAAATACAAGAAATTCCGTTTAGGAAGGAAAAAATAAAAACATGTAAATAAATTTTCAAAGGAGGGTTATATGTTGGAATAGATTCTAGTTCCAATGAACATGAATACAGCACAACTCCTATACATGAAGCTCAGGAAATGTTGCAGAAGAGGGGAAGGAAATATTATTGTAAAACCCAGAGGTCTAGAAAGTCTACTGTGAGAATATTTCTCCTCAATATGAAAGTGAAGCTACATCTGCATCAGGAAAAATATAACTGCCCCAACAGGACCAGAACAGTTACAATAGTAATAGCCACGCTAAGAAGGAAGGGGGAACATCATGGGTTCCACCCCTAGACAAGGAACTATAGGCAACTAATGACTCCTTTGAGAAGAAGAATCCAACTCTTTAAGGGATGAGACTCCTAACTGGTTATCCACTACAAAGTCATCTGTGAAATCATACACACACAAGCAATAATATATTGACTAACAAGTAATCTTTCATCTGTGCACTAATCGGTAACACAACAATAAAAAAGTCATTGATTTGAAAGGGAGTGAGGAGCAGATAAGGGTTAGAGAAAAAAAGTAAAAGGGGAAGTGATATAATTATATTTTAATTAAAATGTTTTAATAAAAATATAATATTGTAGCAAAATCCATTATTCTATATCATTTCTGAAAAGAGAAAAAGGAGCATAAAAGAAAATGAGAATAAGTGAAGAAAAGAGAAACAGTATTTTATAATCAAATAGAAGTGCAACAAAATAATGATAAAAATAAATACCAGTAAACAAAACAATGACAAATATTTAATTATTATAGACTAAAATCATAACCAACATGGCATAAAAAAATACAAAAGCAATATGAATAACTTGGTAGTAACTAACAGCTCTCTAATTGGACATTAGGCCTGCCTAACAAGAAGGAAATCATTCCTAGTCCTAAAAACCTAGCTAATTACCCAGGTCTAGTAAGGTCATGGATCTTGGAGGAGAATCTACAACCACTACTTTACTAATGGAGTATAGCAAACTACATTATAAATGAAAAATAAAATTAAGTATAGGTTTCACCCCATATCAAAGAGATGTCTCATTGCAACAGACCATTATCATTACAGATAACCACAACTAAATGCAAAGATCAAGTGATTGTGTGGTGCTCAGCCTCAACTGATAAATCTAGAACACAACACCTACACCCCAGGCTCATGGATTGCAGAGGAAGAGGGGGTAGAAATACTGTAAGAGTCAGAGAAATAGGAAGTTTGCAATGAGATGTTGCCTCCTAGAAATATTAAGGAAGCCACACCCATGAAGTCTCACTGCCATGAGTTTCTAAACAAGATCTGCACAAGGACAATACCAATAAACATGTTATCATGAATTGGGGGATCCCACAGATCCTCAGCTCTGAACAAAGAATCCCAGCAAATAAGGCAAAGAAATATTCTCTTCTGGGGAAGAGCCCACAAATTGATTTTCCAACACCTAGTGGCAAATCCCAAAATCACATACATATGAGTAACATTATATGGACTAAGCAGGTTATATGTAATACATATAAGAATGCATACACACACACACACACACACACACACACACACACATATACGAACATACACACACACACACATATATATGTATACATACATATATATCAAACAATGATTAAGAAATAGAGGTTGATCAGGATGTAAAGTGAACAAAAAATAAATTATTGGGAAAAACAAGTGGTAAAAAACAACAAAAAAAGAAATAGAGGCTGCAAATCTGAGAAAGCATAGTATGTATACATGGGAAAAGTTGAAGGGAGGAAAGAGATGGGAAACAAAATATAATGTAATTCTATTTTAATTTTGAAAAGTAAATGAAAAATAAAAATGACAACATTAAACAAAGAAACATACAAAAACACCCTACTATAATAGGAGTTGCCATCGGACTGTCTGATCCACCTGGCAACTCTAGAACTCTCTAGGATGCAGTGATTTCCCCAGGGTGTTGGGAAAAATTCCCACACACTTAGAGAGAAAACCACAAGAAGAAGGCGATAATCTCATGATTTTAGAGACTGAAGGCCTGGGAAGGTTAAGTATCCAGAATTCTGAGTTGTTTTAATAAGTGCCTCAAGTTACTTCTATTTGTACATCTAGTGCAGCTTTAGGGGATACTATTCACGTAGCCTTTGATGTTGAACTGGCATACTCTAGCTCTTTGCTCGGCACACCACTCACTGTCTATGTGTTTTATTTATTGATTAAGAATTCTTTTCCTCTCCTCCCACGAGATTATGAATGCCCATGGCAGGGGCTTTTATCTGTTTTGTTTCCCTTGTTTTACAGTAGAAAATATAGGATAGTGGCTATCTGACATGTGGTAGGTGCGCCATAAACATTTGCCAAGTAAGAATAAAGGAGAATATAAACAATCAAGAAAGTAAAGGTATACCAGGGATCTTTCATGCTCCATCCAGTTTTGAAAGAATCTTCTAGATATGTATCTTTTGTTTTTTTATTATAATAGATTCATGAAATCCCAATCATTAAATACCTGCTGCCTATAAGTTATTTTGATAGAAGCTAAAAGAAAATAAAAGAAGGCTACTTAGACAACAGTGTAAGCCTCAGAGCTCCTTTTGTCTTAAAGCAACATAGATTAAGTCATATAAACTTAAGGAATAGCATTTCGTAGGATGATACAGTTGTGATTGCAAATGACAGCCCTGCACACGATGCTCTCAGACCTCCCATTTTATGTTGATGTATTCATGGTTGCTCATGTATTACATAGGACAATGTGCTCTCCATTCTGAACATAGAGCACTATGGCATAGGTATATAATATGTCCTACCCAGGTTAATGACAGGCTAGAAGATAAGCCAGTACAAGAGAAGTCCATATAGACATGATCTTTAAAAGAGTGGTTACCTTTTAAAACTCTACTGAGCATCCCATTCACAAGCTCTGTCAGGTTGAGTGCAGACAGATCAACTGACCTTGCTGGGAGTTCTGAAAGAGATTTAAAAGCATCTCTGATGGGATCTGCTGTGTAACAGAAACAGTTTCTCATTTCCAAACTTGGTCTAGAACTTCTTCAGGCACATGTTGAACACAGACTAAGTGCCAGACACAAGGCGCTCAGAGGTAAGCAGCAATTCATGTCGGAAGCTCAGTAGGTAAGAGTCAATGACACATACTGTGACTCACAGAGCACTTGTTTTTAGTGACTATTTTATCTCTGTGTTTGGAGAGAGCAGGAATTGACAGACTGTCCCTCATCCACAGGAGGAGGCTCAGGGTCATCATGAGTGTTCTCAGCACCTCTGAATTTAGAGATTGGCATACTGATTCATATGTGGACATAAGTGTAGCAGGGTACTGGCTTCTCCTAAAATATTATTATATTTTAAAATTTCCAGTGGATGGGTTTCAACCCCAGAAATGCAGATTTAATAGAACTTGAATATGACCCAGACACCAGTATGGAGCAACAAAATCCCCCCCACCCCCGGTATTGGTGCTTATGGTAATATGGAGAGAGGCTGTTTGTTAAAATATTCCCTTCTCCCAGCTGCTACTTAAGGACAAGAAAACAAGGTAGACAGAGTGGTTGATAGTTTTCTTTCCTCTTTTAATTTACTTTATTGTAAGCATTGTCTTTTCTAATTTTTACTTAATGCTTACATGATATTACCCCTGCTGTGCTGATTGGGAATTCTTTTAGAGACGTGGGAAAAACTTGCTTAGCAGTCTAGATTCCCATACCATGGTAGAGGTAAGAAGAAAACTCACCTGTAGTTGCAAGAACCTCTACCCCATTTGCCATCTTTTTTTCTCTGAAGACAGACTCTGGGAAAGGAAAAAAATTATAACAAACATAAATCTCTATTTCCAGCCCTGTGAGTAGGACCACTGAGAAACCCTGAGAAGAGAAGAGCCAGGCTGTGGTCTAGAGAACCATATACTCATAGATAAAATACTGATAATACAGAGTGTGATCTACCAACCTCATTAAGTGAGTCAGGAAACTGGGCTTCAGAGAAAAGAATGACTGGTCTGACTTTGCACAACTAAGCTGTGTGTGTGTGTGTGTGTGTGTGTGTGTGTGTGTGTGTGTGTGTGTGTGTCTGTGCGTGTGTATGTCTGTGTCTGTGTGTGTGTCTGTGTGTGTGAAGGGCTCAAAATTTACTTTGTAGAACTACAATGCAATGGGCCTTCATAATATCAGGCCACTTGCCTGTTTGTTTCTGGCTTCATGAAGCTTCTTGCCTGTGGCTTTGGAAGGAGGGTACCCATGACCAATAGCAGTAGGAGTTGTAAGGGAAGTAACCTGGTCATAGGGGAAGAGAAGGCCTCTTTGAGACAGTGACTGTCCAGGAGGACTAGTCACTTTGAATCAGAGGGTGGAGACTCACACTGTACCTGTTGCTATCCCTGCTGCAGAGATGAGTGTTCATGGAAATTAAGATAAAAATGCAGGAGAGTAAAGGTATAGAGTCTGGGAAATATGCCCAGTGTTCCTGAGTAAGAAAGGAGTAGGGCAGGACTGTACCTGCTGCAGGAAGAAAGGATCCATATTTATCTTTCTTGAGGCCTTCATTTCCAGACACTGAAACAGAAGTTTCCACCAGTGAAATGTATGCTAGGGGACCTTGTCACACAGTAACGTCCTTAAAAATCATCTTGTCCATCACTTCCTTTCAAGGATGGAGAGACAAAAAACTGTGAAGATAGACTCAAGTCCCACAACAGTCAAAAACCAAGATAAAACTGAAACAGGCAGAAGGGACCTTCAGTAAGAAAACTGCTGTGATTTTCATCTTGGTTTATTATATCATGTTTAGTATACAAATAGTGTATTTCATTATAGTAGGAAAATGTAATATGAAATCAATCCCTTTACAGTATTTTAAAGATTTATTCTTTTACAGTTTCATACATGTATGTAGTAGATTCCATCATTTTCATACCTCTATTTTGTCCCCTTATTCTAGATGCCAAGTCTTTAATTTTGTTTTGTGACTCACTTAGTATAACCATGGCCACTCTGGTTAACTGAGTACACTGGACAACTCTTCACTAGCTACATCACTAAAGAAAACGATGCCTTCTCTTCTAGCATGCCTCAGCTGCCATTAGCTATGGAATGATCCATGTGAGACTGTCATCGACAACTGTGATTAAGCCAGTGTAGTGAGTTGGCCTGATGCTGCTTGTATTCTATTGTTAATACTGGAAGATATGGTTGACCAGGCTATCACATACTCAAGTGATGCTATGTGAACTTTCTCCCCATTTTAATTGGTTAATAAAAGGCTAGGACTGGCAATGGAGCAGAAAAGTGGGACTGGAAGTTGGAGAAGGGGAGACAGGTAGAGAGGAGAGGGAGAGGAAGAAGACAGAGTAGGAAGAAGCTGCCATGGAGCAGAAATGCATGGCCAGGAGAAACAGCAAGAAACCAGGGGCCTTATAGCTCAGGAATAAGTTAGTGTAGTCCTAGATCTGCCCATCATAGGCATAAGGCATATAATTAAAATATCTAAATTATATGTCTCTTATATGGCTTATTAGGATTGAAAAACCTGGCAACAAGGCTACTTAAGTATTTAGCCCTTTTTATTAATGACCAGACCAAGAATTGGACTCATGTCTCTGAAAAGTCTCTTGGTGCTGAAGCTCCAGCACAAGATTTTAAAAGATAAATCCACAATTAAATCAGTGTTTGAACAGAAAGGTTACAATAGTGAGGGATTTAGGATAGCCTAGTAAAATCTGCTTTCTTTGTAAAGCTCTGCAGTTTTTTCCCAGAGACTACATAGTACATTTGGACCATGGTAAAGGCCATGGACAATCCCAGACAGGTTGCCAAGGTGAATGCGACTGTTAGGGGTGGAAGTCTGAGAAATGACCTGGCAAGTGCAAAACAAATTTAGGATAGTCATTTCTACTATCCTGGGAAGGCCTCAGGAGCCCCTCCCCCAACTATGATTGAATATTTACTGGCTTAGTCTGGTGTGGGTCCTGTGAAAGCAAATGCAATTGTTGGGAGTTTATGAGTGCACAGTCATGTAATAGCCATGAAATAGCATTTCCTGGCCATCCTTCTCATTGCCCAGTTCTGACATTCTTTCTGCCCCATTTTCCATGATGCTCCCAAGGCCTCCTCCAAACAAATTTTTGCTTGAAGAAATCTGTGGCCCAACATCCATCCACCCACCCATCTATCAGTCTATCTATCCATCTATCTATCTATCTATCTATCTATCTATCCATCCATCCATCCGTCCGTCCGTCCGTCCGTCCGTCCGTCCATCTATCTATCTATCTATCTATCTATCCATCTATCTATCTATCATTTCACTCTCTTCTTTTTGACATTATTCTAGTTGATTTTTCAATATAACATTTTTATTAATTCTTTGAGAATTTCATACATAGTGAATTTTCACATACATCCACACACATACAATACACACACACACACACACACACACACACACACACACACACACACACACACACCCTTCTCATAATCCCTTCCAGATCCATTTCCTGTTCCTCTGCTATGTAGCATTCCATTCTAGAGACAAACTCATTGAGACAGAAAGTAAACAACCTAGAAGAGCTTTAGGAAGTCTCTTAAACTGATCATGCTGACTAGGCTCCTTCCTCTTCAAGAGTATATAAACAGCAACGACTGCTGAGTGTCACTCTCAGACAAGCCCATCTGCCTGGCAGAAGTGGGGAGCAGCTCAGCTGCCTGTGAGAAACAAAGATCAGCTGAGCTGCCTTTTAAGAGGATCAGAGCAACGTGGAGGGTAGACTCTCCCACCTGTGGAGCCTCCTTAAGGCTGTGCAGTGCACTCCAAGTTTCCAGCTTCTGTGAGCTGTCCACATGTCTGGATTGGCTTTGGTGATGCAGCTATCTTTGAGTCATTTCTGTTCCTGTACCTGACCCCTCACCTACATTCCTATAAGTAACCCTAGTTACTTACAGTTAAAACCCATTAGTTCACTAAGTTGGACTTTGGTGGTATCAGTACTTTGGTATGTTGTAAGCTGTGCATCTATGATGAGTAGACATGTGTGTTTCATCTCCTCAGGAAAAAAAATCTGTCTCATTTTAGAACACCCCTCCTCAACTGCCAACTTCATGTCCTCCTTTATTTATATGCCACTGAGTCCAGTTTGTGCTGCCCATATACTCATGGGTGTGGGACCATCCACTGGAGTGTGTTTGCCCTGGTAGGGATAACATCTTTAAAGAAAATTGACTCTTCCTCTCCTAGAAGGCATCCATTGTGAGTAGCTCTTCAGAAAGGAGTGGGGCTCATGAGCATTTCCAACCCCGCAATGCATAAACTTTGAACCTCAATAATAACATATGCCACTCTCTTTTAAAGTTAGAAATCCTTGTTTTTCAGTATTTGTAAATGAATTTGAAGTGTACAGTAAATGTCCCCCAAAACCAGAAAAGGAAGCATGTACCTTTTGTATTATTTGCCTTTCGAATTGTCCTATTTGTGTGTGTGTGTTCATGTATGTTCACATGTATGCTGGTGCACATGCATGTGAGTGAGGACAGAAGATAACCTTGGCTGCAGTACCTTAGACAGTGCCTGCCTTTCTCTTTTTAAAAGTAATGATATTGGAATTTAGGTACACTAAGCTGTCTGGCTAAGGCGCTCCCGAGGCTTACCCCTCCCTGACTGTACAGCCCTTGGGTGACAAGTGCACCTCACCATGTTTGCCTTAAAACAAAACAAAACAAAACAAAACAAAACAACACAACACCTGGGCTCTGGGAACTGACCTCGGGTCCTTGGGAAATCACTTTACTGATTGAGCTATCCTGCCAATTCTTACATTTTTTTTTCCTGAGACAGTATCAATATAGCCCAGGCTGTCTTCGAACATGCCGCTAACTCCCAGCCCTTACCTCCTGACTGCTGGGATTTTAGGCATGTGCCACCATATTTGGAAAATCTCAGGGGTCTAAAAGCATGTCATGCAGAAGCTGATTTCAAATAATTGTTGGAGAGATTATATGCCTCTATTATATTGCTTTTGGACAAAAACAAAACAAAACAAAACAAAAACAAACACCCCACCACACTAACATTTTACAATAGCTGGTATCTGACAGTTTTCACACCCAACACCTAGTATTTTTCTTAAAACAAACACCATTTATTCTTTCTAATTTCCTTTGGCATTTGAGTTATCCTCATTTAAAAGGGAGAAACTTGTAGGCTCAAGTAGAGTAAGTAATTGTGAACAATTATCTCACTCACACACAGGATATTGGCACAGCTGGTAGCTTTGGAGAAAGAGAAGTGGATTTCCGTGGAAGTATTTTATGCCCATTTGGTACCATCTGCCTTTTGAAACACTGGATGCTCTGCTTAAAAGGAAAATTTAGAAAATGAGGAGAAACTTCTATCTTTCCTAAAATCCAAATGAATACTGAAGATGTTATCTTGCTATGCTTTAAAAGTTATGAATGAATGTGCAGTGTCTGGTTGCTGTGTGAGCTGTTTTACAAGGCACAGAGCATTAGTCAAGTTCATACCATGTAACCAGGAAAGGTAAAGGCAAGAGAGCTGTTCTACAGGTGATGATGTCAAAGTACAATGCTTCTATTATAAATTTCAACCTTTGATAGAAAACCACAGTCAGTGAAGATTTACTAGGATCCCCAGAAGAATCGACTCCGAGAGCTTTAGGAATCTGCTGGAGTTAAGTGAGCTGGGGAGACGCCAACTACCTACTTGTTGCAGGTAGGCGAGCCATTTCCTTATCTTTCTTGCCTTCTCCTTTAAGACCAGACACTAAAATAAAGTAAAATAGGTTTCATCAAAGAAGTTACAGTGAAGCCATAACATCAGACAGAAGTTAATCGAACTTACCTATGTTTACAGATGAAAGATCTCCATCTAGAATTCTGTGATTTGCTTAAAATCCCATGTGTTGTGTTCACTCAGTCACTAGTCATCTCATATTTACTGAAGACAAATGTGACTGAGACTGTTTACTCAGCATCAGAATCTGTTAGGTATTGTATGTGTTGGAGAGGCAAACATAAAAGAAGGGAGTTCAATAGTGTAAAAGGTAATAGTTAAAACAGTGTTTTGAGTGGGATGTGAATATGGATGACAGGAAGCCTGATCTCATAGCAGGAACATGGAAGTCTTCCCTGGGAGAGCATGCTGAGCTGAGATCTGAGAAGGAACAATATCTGGATAGGCTCGAAGTGGTAGAGTGCTGTCCTACATACAGAGAATAGCCTGTGTCTCAGTCCTAAGTTACCTGTGAGCATTTTTCTAAAGAACTGACTGAAGGTTAACATGTTAGCACATCAAGAAAGAAGCAGGTAGGCATTTTATGGGAGCTGGTGAAGATGAGATAAGCAAGATCATGTGGAGCACATAAAGAACTTGGATTGCTATATAAACAGAAATAACACATCATTGAATCCTTTGTGTGGGATAACTGGGACCGTGGAAGAATACAATCATCTGAATCCGAAGATCACTTAGGCTGACACGTGGAAAATGGTACAATAGGAGAATGAGTGAACTAGTTCAGAATACTCCCTTGGTGGGAAAGCAAATAAAGGCTGGTGCTGTGAATAAGGATGGTAGAAGGACAGTTTTCTGTGATGTTCAAATACAAAAGGTCACAGAAAAAGTAAACAATGTGATTAGTATTTCGACCAAAACACTTAAGATTGTACATTGAAATATTGCTGCGGGAATTCTCAAAGCACAATAACATCATCATAAAATATATAGAATAGTTACAAGGACGTGAACAGCCCACCTGTATTCCAGAGAGAGAGGATACAGGCAAGGCTCATACACAGCCTTATTGGAGGACCATGCAGCAGGAAGCTCAGCATGCTTGGAAGCTTTGATAACCTGGGAGCAAAACATCAAGCTCTTAGAGGAAGCCAGGGTTGCTTAGTAAGCACTCTGATGTAGAATGTTCCCGGGGCAGTACTGGGGAAATCATTGGAAAATAATCACATCAAGAAAGCTTTAGGTTGGGCTGAGATAAAAAATGGACCCTGTGATTTCTTTGGCTTAATTTTGAAACAAAGCTCATTTTTTGTTAATCCCTGTATTTGATTATGAACAGTTGGAGAGGAAGCACTGACAGGAAGCATTTACTGAGGAACCTTATTTTGTAGACTCTACCAATTTGTAGTTTTTAATCTCATTATGTATTAGCTGTAGACTCCTTAGCTATGGCGATAGTGGGAAGGGAATAGCCTGTGGGTCTCCGAGCAGCCCTTATGTGTTTGGCAGAAAGTGATGTTTGTTTCTTAGTTACAGTCTATGTCAGAGTCATGGCTCTACTCCGAGTAACTTCAGGGATCTGGGAATATGGGAGGTTTACCTGTATAATTTAGGGGCATTCATGTAGTTTCCAAGATGAGAAATAGCCTCTAAAGACAAAACAGTACTCTTAACATTACTTTTAATATATTAAATGCTAAAATTATGAATGTATGTAACTCTTACAACTTGCCCAACTCTGTGGCATCTGTGCCAGCCATCTTTGAGAGTTTATTTTGTAGCATGACAGCTAAAATAGAGAATAATATAATAATGACAAAAAAATCATTGAGCACTTTCTGTGTCACATACCACACAGAACACTGATGTACATTTTCCCTCAGTGAAGCCAGATTGTCTGCCCTAAGTTGAAGTCAGCATTGTCTTCAACTCAGGAGCATGAGAATGTGCATAGGATGAAACCTTTCCTCCAGGACCAGGCAGCATTTCTGTGCCCTACTGATTTTTATGTATAAAATGGACAGTTGCAAGTGTATTCTGAAGTGTAAACGGGATCATGAATTCCAGCAACTAGTTACAATTTTTGGTCTAGAGAGTGTGCTTAGGGATCTTAACTGTCTATCATTCCATTACCCTTTGCTCTTTCCCCCCTCCCCTTCCTTGTCTGCATTAGCAGAACCTCAGAACCACACCAATGATGAGAAAATACAAGTTTATGTCAGAAAAAGTCGTCATTTCTATTTCTGTAACAGTTACACATATTTTATTGATTGCTGATCATCATGTCAACAACGTCCATTTACTAAAAGTAAATGTGTTAAACTTCATTACTTTAAGATAACAATTTCTACCAATTTTGTCCATGGAAGAAAAAGTAATTTTCCTTTAGTTTAGGCTTCCACTCATCTCCACTGGACAGAATCATCTATATGTTTTGCAGAAGATAAGCAGAATTAGCAGATGAATACAGGAAGCTCAGTTAAACTGAGCTTGAGACAAGTGAAGAATGTTATTTTAGGGTTTCCCATTCAGTGCTTGAGATAAGACTCACATGGAGATGCAGAGGGCTCTTGAAATAATTTCCCAGCTTACACCATAGACAGACCAGACTTGAACAGAGAGTAGAACTTATCATTTCTTCTTTCTCTAATCTTCCTCTTGTAAACCTGTGCTACTGTGGGACAGTTTAAGGTAGGGTAGACTTAGAGCATGTCTTTCTAAGATGCACTCTATTTGACTCCAGAGTTGAGCTTTGTAACCTCTTTCTAACTAGACCTCCTCGCAGCCCAAAGAAAGTGATGAGCCTTATGGCACCCCTGTTTGAAAGCCAGGACTCTGGAATCAGACATTTTGAACTCATTCTCTGGTTCTGCCATGTTTCATCTGTCTAGGTGATTAAAACTATTTGTATCTCCCTTTCTTCCCTCACGGCTATGATGGACAGCAGAAATATGTTGTATGTGTATAAGGCAGTAGGCAGAACCTGACAGAGTTAGAGCTACCTGACTGTTTAGCTACAGATATGATGTTCAAGAGCATTGGTACTCCAACAAGCAAACAAATACTTTTCTCCATGTGATGGACTTATAGTCCTCAAAGCTGTATCTTATAAAATCTATATCAGCTGTCAAATATTTTGCTCTGAAACTGAGTTATAATTATTTTCCTCATTTCCTGTGGCTATTATTATAATAT
The DNA here is from genome assembly GCA_019843815.1 of Montemys delectorum. Classification (NCBI taxonomy): domain Eukaryota; kingdom Metazoa; phylum Chordata; class Mammalia; order Rodentia; family Muridae; genus Montemys; species Montemys delectorum. The sequence continues at coordinate 15,139 of JADRCD010218931.1, forward strand.
CTTCAAATCCACTGCTCCTTCAGTGACACTTGCAAAGAAGTAAATCAGCAATAATAATGACTACAGTAAAGCCCCAAGGGAGTAAGGCTCCCTAAGAGATGACACTTTGGTACATGGATTATTTTGAGCTGAAAGCTATTGAGAATTGACAGGAATAGGAAGTGACCTTTTCAGGGATTACTTTATCTGACAAAATGCCCCCATTTTGGGATTCCTCCATAATTCCCATGTCTAGAAAGACTTTCACGGCTATAAAGAAGACAGAAAATTGGCACTGAGTCAGGTCTGTACACAGAGCTCACCTTAAAGTGAGCCTTGTCTTCAGTCTGTTTCCCCTATGCACTTAATGTTCCACCTCTCGAAGCTCCAATGACCCTTTCTTTGAATGTATTTCCTCTCACAGCTTTATTGACCTCTTACTAAAAGAGCATGTAAACCTCTGGATCTAGTTGCCTCTTTGAGATTTTTATATTATATCTGTGAGGACTCACATAGGCATATGGGATACCACACTTCATTTAATCTAATTTTGTTAGCTCAATTTTCAGCTCCCCAGGCATTGATACTAAGATTAGAGGAAATACAACTTTTTTGTTGATAGGCTAGCTTCCATGTACTAAGCCTGGATGTTTGGACACCATCTGTGTGTATTATTTTGTATGCCTATCATATTAGGTAAATAATACTTTTTATGTAGTATCAAAACAGAAAGATCAGAGGGGGACCTCTTGGTTCATGGCCACATGGTTTCTTAAAGGAGAACCATGTGTAATGACTCAAGTCTTTAAATGCAGCTTTCAGGTGTTTGAGACAGGAGGATCATTCTGAGTTCAGAGCCAGCCAGGCTACAAAGCAAGTTTCAGGCTAGCCTGGAATACAATGTGAGACCCTCTTTCAAACCAGTAAAAAAAAATCCAAAACAAAATCAAACCCCAAACAAAATCAAACCCAGTCTAACCTAACCAAATACAACACTAAATAGTAGAGCAGTAAATTCTTTCCTACCTACAAAATATCTCCCTTGAAAGTCATGGAACGGACCCAATGCTAAAAAACAAAATAGATGACTTCCGAACATTTTAATGGATGGAAGGGATAGAAACCCAGAAACTCCCAAGAAGACAGATAAAAAAAATGTTTCTTGAGACTAGTGGGTCAAGACCCACTCAAGAGTCTTATAATGGTTACTCATGATACATCCTTATTTTTATCAACATCAGTTGTGGTATCGGTGGCATGTGCAATAAGATCTTAAATTTTAGACTCTAGATAAACATTGTATTGCTTCCAGTTAATACAGAACACAGATCAATGTTTGGTTTGAACTGGCAAGTAAGTCTATCTTTCCCACTGTACTTTGAAAGGGTGAAGAAGCTGCAGAAATCAGTGATCCACAGGGAAGAAATGCACACACCGGTGTACCACGGGGGCCTGATCAGACACAGTAAATGTGAGATATTTAATTCTCCATGCATCTTTATGATCATTCGCTCATCTAGTTTCTAGCTTAGCACTAGCTTCCTCTTCTCGGAGAGGAAGTAGAGGATGGTTTAGTAATTGCTTAAGGCCATTTATGGTGGTGATAACAGCCTGGGATTTTAATCCCAGATAGCCACCGCCACAGCCTTTAGAGCAACTCAAACAGGTGAGGGGCTGTCTTTTCAAAGTATCTACTGAAGAGGAAGAGATGAAGGGGCTCCTGCTAGGACTACCATGTATGGTAACCCACTGGTTCTCAAAGCCATCTTGTTATTAGTTGCTATTATCGTTATTCTGTAATCTGAAGAAAATGCAGCCTAGAGAGCATCCATTTCAAGGCACAAAGACCAGAAAAGCCAGGGGGAGTTGTCTGTTTCCTGTCTGAGTCCATAACAGAGTTGAGATTTACTTAACTCAATAAGTTAAATTTGGCAGCAGCTACCTTGCTCTTAGACACATCTCAGAGCATTCTTCACTTACTGGTTCAATTTCTTGGAATGAAGATCATATTTTCTTTATCTCAGAAGTGAGGACAATCTATCCCCTCACTGGCTCAAGAATGCTTTAAGATCTTAATCAATACCATAAAGGAAGTGGGCAGCAACAGATTGTGATCTAAGTACGGACTCTTCGCTCAACGTGCTGAAGATATGGCAGAAAGGACGCTTCTATCTTTCAGCCTCCAGGAGCCAGAACACAGGAATTACAGCATTCCTTAGCTGAGCTCATGCTTTGGGGGTGAGGAGACCAAAGGCAGTTTAAAATATCTATAGTATACAACTTACCGGTCTCCTGAGCAGGATGAATGACTTCAAAGAACTTAGATAGCCAGAAAGCTTAACAGTGAGGTCAGAGTGGTAGGATTTATATGAGTTCTTAGTGAAAGATATGGGGCGGGGGGGGGGGGGGGGGGGGAAAAAGCTTGATAACTCTGCTTTAAATCCTCTGGAAAAAAAAAAGGGATAATAATCCTCCCCCAAACTCTGGGCAGTGAAAGAGGATCATCTCCATCAGAGAAAAATGCCTGTGATAAGCTGAATAGAATCCGTGAGCTGAATGACAAAGCAGCGATTCAGTCAGGGATGGGAAAGTTTTCCTGAGAATAATTACTCTGTGGAGGGAACAGCACAGCAGGACGCAGGTGATGAGTCTCCCTTCCTATCCTGGTCATCTTTGGGCACAACATCACCTGGCACACAGCCAGCTAGAGTCCTCTAAAGAAGAGTGGCCAGGCTGAGGTCAAGGTTGGCAGGTACTGAAAGCAGGAGACTCAAGCCAGCCAACTGCCCATGTGCACAAGGCTTGAATGAATGAGGGAAAGATGTCAAGTTTTTAAAAGTTGGGGGAAATAAGCAAAGGAGACTATTTTGTTGACAAAAACCCCACAGAGACAAATTTTAGGGCTGATAGATTCTGTGTGGAATAAAAACACTACATGAAGTAAGGTTGTTTTTCCTAGACCCAGAATTGTCTCAGTAAGCTAGCCAGGGCCCAGGCCTGTAGGCCTGCATGTTTCTGTTTAGGTAGAAGCCCTTTTGTCCTTTCTTTGGAAGAGAGCTTAAGTTCCAACTCTTGCATCCTAGTAAACACAACTGGCAAGTGAAATAAGAGTAAGGTAGTAGAGGTGCAGGGCAGAAGTGTCTAGTATTTAGAATTCTGCCTTTCTCGGGGATTTCAGTAAGGTATCATGGTGGCTGTGGTCAACACCCCGAATAACAGCTAAATCTAACACCCAACATTTGCTGTTTTACAAACCAACCAACCAACCCAACAAGCAGCGAAAAAGTAAGACTTGAAAGAAGTGTCTTTATTTACATTTTTGGTGGCAGCTAGGAAGAGAAAACTTCTCAGGATCTCCTTATTTTTCCTACACCAAGGGCTGCAGTTTTTAGAAAAGATGAAACAGGAGCCATGAGACATGCATGTGTAGATGTTTCAGCTGTGAGATAAGACAAGTTGCATCTTTCCCTCCTCATCTATCCAAATCTCCTGTCCGAACATCCTCCTTTTTCCTGTGTTCTGCTAGTGTTTTAATTTTTACTCTTGTTCAGCTTGCAGCAGAAGGGTTTTCTGAGTCTCTAGTATGCAGGTGCTGGCATACCCTGGGCCCAGCTCTTCCTCCCATCCCACCCTGAGGTTCTATACCCACTTGTGCATGCATGTGATTTCTGCTTGCGTCAATGTATGTGTGGGTATGTGTGCATATGTCACAAAGAGGGGACCTGAACTAGAATCTCAGAGCATTGTTACCCTGAGCCCTAATGTTCTTGGTTTCCTCGGTGCATGTGACAGGATATTAAATGGGATGAGTGTTTGGTGTGGTTTGTGTCTGGTGAGTTTTTTTTTTTCATTTTTTTCTCAAATTTGAATTTATGATAACACTTTTCAGGTAGTTTACTAACCCATATTTTTAAAAAGTGCTCATATATCAAGTAAGATAAGCATATATAATATAAACTATGTAAGTATGATATACATTATATACATTACTTAGAGGCATACAGGTATTTATAATGTATTTCATATATTCTATGAAACATAATTCATCCTTACTACATGTCATTGACTTTGATGGTTTTTTGTTTGTTTTTGTTTTTTTAAATTCTCTCTCTCTCTCTCTCTCTCTCTCCCTCCCTCCCTCCCCCTCCCTTGTCCTTTTACTCTTACTCTCTCTTGCTCTCCCACTCTCTCCTGCTCTAGTCTACAGAGCGTGTTCCAGCACAGCCAGAACTATACAGAGAAACCCTATCTCAAAAAAACAAACAAACAAAAAGGGGTAGATGGATATGTTAATTACCCTAAATAGATCGTTACCAAATATGTGCTGTGAATCAAAAATATCATCACATCTGCATCATAAATCTATATAAATAACAAAACTTTATTATTGTATAAAAAATTTAAAAAGAGTGCTGAGAAACAACTCAACCTTAATTGCTACAGAAACATGAGGACTAGTCTGGTGAGTTTTTAACCTTGTTTCTTCCGTTTCACTTCACTGAGGATCTCTGGTTTTGTCTTCCTCGGGAACAGGTTCTTGGAAGAACCTGTTTGATGCAAAAAAGCCACAAAACAACCCTAAAACCAAACAAAGAAACTCACTCTGGTTCTCAGACACTGTTCAACATGTACAATAAATGACAGCGATGAGGCTTGTTTCACAAAACAAAACAAAAACAAAAACAACCCCTTTTCTCTGGCAGTTCCTACTCAACTTTCAGGACTTCAGGGTGTTATATCTTCAGCATGAAAGTTTCAATTTGTGGTGTGTGTGTGTGTGTGTGTGTGTGTGTGTGTGTGTGTGTGTGTGTTTGTGTAGACCACGTTTAACTGAGTCTTCATCTATCACTCTCTGCTTTGTTTTTGAGACACAGTCTTTCACTGAACCTATAGGAGGCCCCAGGGCACTGCTGTATCTTCCCCAGATCTAGAGACACAAATATGTATAGCCATGTGAAGCTGTTTTTTTTTTGTTTGTTTGTTTGTTTGTTTGTTTTTAATGTGTATTCTAGGGATCAGAAGTCAAAACCTTCACTCTTGCTCAGTAAGCGCTTTATCCACTTAGCTATAGCCCTTGCCCATTTGTTTAATTCTTTAAGGTTTCTATTGCAGGATTACATTCAAGTAGTTGTAAAACATGGAGTTTTAAAGTTGGAAGTGTCACTGGTTTACTGGGTTCTGAATAGGACCTGTGACCTTTGTATTTCCATGGCTGCTATTTCCTCCTTGTCCTCTATACTGACACCTGTGCTACTGATCACAGCTAGAGAGAAGACAGAGGTGCTATCTGAGCTGTCCTGAAATTTGTCATAACCTCAGGGGCCCTGCTGCCGCTGCCCCAATTCTTCATTTCCAGAATGACTCATTGGGCCATCTTATAATTCAAACCTTGGGTCTTGTTCACCCAGGGAGGATTTCTTTTCTCTTCAAAGGCCAATTCCTATTTGTCCAGGAGCATGCTTTGCATTCCACAACTACCTCCTCTATTGAGCTCTGTGCTCAGCTAGGATGCTTCTGATCTACCCTTCCTCCAGGTTGTGCTGTGCCAGAGTCCCTTGATATGATTCACTGAACCTTTAACACACTTCCCATGCCTTGCCAGTTCCTTCCCAAGAAAACTCTAACAAAGGATCTTGACTGTCTTCCTACTGTTCCTTCTGCTCCTGATTTCATGGGTGTACTGCAGATGCTGTCCTGTACATCTTGCCACGCCTGTTCTTAAAGCTCCTTAAGTGAATTTCTTCCTTCATGTTTGTTGTTTTTCTTTTCCTAACTGGTGGAAAGACTGGGATTCTGTAAATGCTGCCCTTTCCCATCCTTAAATCAATTTCCTCCTTTCTATAAACTCATCCTCACAAGCATGAAAATATACTATTTTTTTGAATAAAACAAATACCTCCTTGCTTCCTCATTGCTCTCCATGTCTTCCTTTTTTATGGTGACAATTATCAGATTTGTTCTGTAATTCAGTCCATCTATCCTTTTCTTTTTCCTAATCCACAAGACACAACAATCGGGCATGACATCAATATGGCTTCCAGGTCTTCCGAGTGGCTGATTGTCTTCTCATAAAAGACCCCAGCAGCACTCTTCCCATTAGCTCTCGGCCCCTTTTGGGGGATACTTCAAGCTTATCTTCCTCAATGACACACTCTTGATTTTCTTTGTTTTATTAGGTGTTCATACTCAGCCCACATTGGTAGTTCCTCCTCATCTTCCTATTCTCTCAATGCTATAGGACTCAATCCTTAGCGCTCCTCTTTTTTCGCTATGCTTGGTTACTAGGTGATGTTATTATGTGTTATGGCTTTAAGTGTGTTTCATGAGAACCTTAAAGATGATATAAGTGTATAGATAAACATTGGTATATCTTTGGCCCTAAAACGCCTTCTTAACTTTGAAATCTTTGTGTAAATTTGTGCCGTGATATGCATAGGGGAGCCAGAGGACATCTCCAGTGTCTGTTTTTTGACTTCCTCCTTGTTTGAAACAGGTTATCTTGTTGTTGTTGTTGTTGTTTTTCATCCACTGAGCATGCTAAACTCATGTACTTCTGGGGATATTCCCATCTCCGCCTTCTATTACCCCAGAGAAGAGCTGGGAGTATAGATGTGTGACACTGTGTTTAGCTTCATACAGGTTTTATAGATGCTGATTCAATCCTCAATGCTTTCTTGGCAAATGGTAAATTCACTGAACCATTTCCTTAGACTCCATTGACCTCTGCTGGTTCAAGCACTCATGCTTCTCATTTTTTCCCCACAATTTATTTATTTTTATTCACATTACATCCAAATTGCAGCTCTCTCCTTCCTCTCCTCCCAGGCCCACCTTTACAAGTCCCTCCCCTTAACTGTAGAAAAGAAGTTCCCCACTGGGTACCACCACACCCTGGGACACCTAATCTCAGGAAGACTAAACACCTCCTCTTCCACTGAGGCCCAGAAATCAGGCAGTCCAAGTAGGGGAAGGGAAGTGGCAGGCAATACAGTCAGATAGCCCCAATTGTTAGGGGACCCATACGAAGACCAAGCTGCATACCAGCTACAAAAGTGTGGGTGCTTTAAGGTCCAGCTTTTGCAAGTTTTGGTTGGTGGTTCAGTCTTTGTGAACCCCCATGGGTCCAGGTTAGTTGATTCTGAGGGCTTCTTGTGGTGTCCTTGACCCTACTCTTCCGCAAGACTCACTGAACTCTGCCTGATGTTTGGCTATGGGTCTCTGCATCTGTTTCCATCCAGTGCTGGATGAAGTCTCTCAGAGACAGTTATGCTAAGTTCCTGTCTGCAATCACAGCAGAATATCATTATTAGTGTCAGGAATTGGCTATCACCTGTGGGATGGGTTTCATGTTGGACCAGTCATTGGCTAGTCATTCCCTCAATCTCTGCTCCATCTTTATCCCTGTGCATCCTATAGGCAGGAAAAATTTGGTTTGAAGGTTTTGTGGGTGCATTGATGTTCCCCTCCTTCTACTGGAAATCCTGCCTAGCTGCAGGAGGTGGCCACATTAGTTTCTATATCCTCCACTTGCAAGAATCTCAGCTAGATCAGCTGCACAGATTCCCTTTAGCCTCCCCCTGAAGAGATAACTCAGTAGTTAAGAGCACTGGTTGCACTTCCAGAGGACTTGGGTTCAATCATCAGGACCTACATGGTAGCTCCATGAAATTAAATGGTTCTCATTGAATTGTTGCCAACATGATACTGTCCTAGGTTAACCTTCCCGATTCTATTTTGTGCCCTTCAGGCATTTTCAATAGAAACAACATCTCACCACCCCTTCTCAAAGTATTGCAGTGAATCTCTCCTGATTTAGAATACGAACAGCCAATAGCCTAATACCCCTCTATGACTTGACCACTGTTTCTTCTGTAATTTCTTCTCATTGACTGCCTGCCTCTGCTAATTCCACTGGACTTGAACTCATCTGAGGCTGACCTGATTAGAATCAGAAGTTGACCTGCCTTGAATGTTTTCAGGCCTGATGTGGGGGCAGGACCCAGGACAATCTTTTTTTTTCCCCTTAGGGAAGATACCTTACATGTCCCTAGTGGGGGAAACTATTAAAATCTGGGTCAGTCAGAGACGCCTGTGCTCATTGTAGGAAACTGGAAAAAAAATAGTAGATTCCCAGGAGTGTCTAAGATGTGAGGCTATGAATGGGCTTTTGCTTCCTTTATGCAGATGGAAAGGGATTATTTTCTCAGGGATATAATTTTTCAGGGCTATCTCTCATGTATTTGATACTCATGAGACTAAGAGTTTTGTCGTCGAATGTGCACATGGATGCAAGGTGCATGATGTTCCCATAATTACAAGTTGCCTGTAGAACCTTCCCTTGAAGTTAGTCATTGACCTTGTAGTTGAAGAGCAGTGATGACAGCCTTTATTCCAAGAGGCTCTAGCCATCAGAAATCCTGCTGCTAATGTTAGTCAGCTCACCTCTGCTGTTCAAAATTGTAGTTTGACTCTGAGTGGTTCTGTTTCTGTAAGTAGGATTTTAAACTTGACTTGTATGCTACATGTTGATACTGCCTGCCCCAGATTACTTCTGCCTGCCTTCCAGCTCACTGCAAGTTGAAGTAGAGTTCTCTATGCAGACATCTCTCCACCTTATTTGACTGTATCTCCTGGCTTCTCTGCCTGAGGGCTGGAGAACCTTGGAGCTCATTCAGTTGTAGCAAGAGTGATCAGAGAATGTCATTTAACATCATGGGGTGGCCTTCAGTCAGCAAATAGTAGACTCTAGTAAGCTCCTGTGTGTTCTTGGAACAGGTTTTTGGTCAATTTATATAACTTCTCAGAAGGCTCCTTGTTAACTAAGACCATTAGGTCTCAGAGATTAGCTCCCTGGGACCTTCTCAGGTAGGAGTAATAAGGTTCATGTTAAAAGTTTTGTGCTGTTTATAGCTCTGGGAAACTATGGGGTTTCAGGGTGAAATCCTGGCCTAATCTTTATAAGTAATCCCTTTATTAAAATCTTAATTTTGGGCCAGGGGAAAAAGGGGTCAGTATACTCCTTGTTGTATAGCATGGCGACCTAAGTTAGACCCTTAGAACCTTAGTAAAAGAGCCAGGCACAGCAGTACATGCCTGTAATTGGGGACAGACTATGCTGGATAGCCAATTGAGCTTGAGCTATGAGTTCCAGATTTACTTGATCTATGAGACAATTTTGTCTCAAAAATATTGTCATGTACAATTGAGGAAAGCATCTAACTAACATCAACTTTTGTCCTTCACATGCATTTGCACATGCACCTACAGCCCCCACCTCCCCTCCCCCCACACTTTAACTTCTGTAGTAATAAGGTGACTTTTTGATCTAGTTGGTCTTGGATGGGTACAATCCACACTGTCAAGTTGCTGGAGAAGCCCAAGGGATAAGGGTGAGTGAGCAAGCTTCATTCACAAATGGTAACTGATGTAGTCCTTATCAGTTCTCATGAATTAGTGGCCAGGAATCCAGGCTCTGAAATGAGACTTCTTCGGCCCAAATTCTGGTTCTACCTCTGTGACTTTAGGTGAGTGACCAAAAGGCTTCTCTTAGCCTCCATGCCCCAATTTACAAAATGGGACTGATAATAGTTCTACACCCAAGAAGGTTTGCTATGAAGATGAAATGAGACAATTCACAGACAACAAAGAATGTTTATTCTCCATTAAGTACTTGCTGGAATCAACTCTTATTCTCATGATGTCTGACAGCACTGAGCTTGGAGAAGCTTTTAAAGACCAGGTCCAGAGAAGAAACTAGACCCTTTATAAAGGGGATCCTGATGTTAGACAAGTTCATTCTGTGGAGCAGGTAAAGCATTAACTATCTAGGAAAGACCACAGAAAAAAATATGAAAAAAAAAAAAAAACCTAAACAGAGAGGTGGAGAGAGTAAAAGGAACAGAGCTTTTGTGGAGACAAGCTGACATTTCCTGTTGGGTTAGAGATGCAGGGGAACCTTGAATCAGTAAAATTGATGCTATAAAAGATTTACTAATAAACTTGTTTAAGAAATATTAACTTACACAATGTAGAATTTAGCTAAAGGAGAACTGCCTCCAAAATGACCAGAAGATAAGTAGTACAGTTGCCAGGCTTGTTAAAAACTACAGGATAGAAAATGCGGGACCTCGAACATAACTGAAGTTTACGTTTTGTTTACCAAGATTGCCAACAATTAGGATCCACCCCACAACAAAACCCTAACTTACAAGGGACCCATGGACCCTTTCCCATATGAGAGACAACACCTGTAACAGGAAGCTCAAGGGGACAGCACATGACAACCATCATTAAGCCTTTGTCTGCCACCATATCCTGATTTTCTTGATTATCCTGCAGGAAAGCATAATTCTGCCATCTGGGTAGGGTGAATCTTAGCAACAACATTGGTATACTTTAAAAAATAATTCTGGCAATAGCTTTGCTGTGTAAATCCTACATTTGCTCAAATGACAGACTTGCAGTCTCCTAACTCTGTTTAAAAACCTGTGACTTGGCATCCAGACCTGAAAGAGATTTCAGGATGACAGTGTATGTAAAATGCAAAACCTAAGGTCAAAACTGGCTTACATGAACCAGTAAAATAATTGTTTTGAGCTTATTCTCTTTTGTGCATTAGACAGAAGCAGTAACATGATATTTTGTTAAAGAGTGTCTCCTTTATCCATTTCTAAATGTTTGGAGTGATTTTATACTGAGAAGGCATATGAATCCTGTAATCAGAATTGGGAGTTAGGGCTGGGGAGGGTGTTCTAGGTTAGGCATTGTATAAGACCCCTGGGTCTTCTCATCTTTGTTCTCATCATTTGCAATTGTTTGTCCCTGAGTGGGCCTTTTCCTTTACCCTCTGCTTTTCCCTGGAGGAAGGAAGCAGTGCTCTCAGGAAGCTTCTCTCTGTTTCTCCTAACTGTCTATACCTTCTAACTTCCCCCCATGTCTTTTAGCTGTAAAAAGGTTTCTTGATTTCCTCTTTCTTGGTCTATGCTGACAGTGTGAAGCCCTTGCTGGCTTGGGGAAATTCAGAGTTGCCTCTGAGAGTTTCTACCCACAGAGAAGTCCCAGGTCAATGGTGGAGGTGGTGGAGAGAAGGCAGATGCTGCAACAATCAGAACGTGAAACAGATGCTATGGTAGGTTTCTGTGCAGGACACTCATGTCAAAACATAAAGTGTTACCTGAAAAACGAGAGATTCATCAAAGACTTCCCCATGATATCAATGTCCTATCAAAGTCTTGGGAATGAGTGTTTCCTCGACAATAGGAAATATTGACAAAATATTTTCAATTAACAGCCTGTGTGTGAGTGGAACGGTCAGCTTTTCTGAAGTAGAAAGCATAGAATATGTTTATGTAGATAATGCACTCGTAGGTGGATGAAAATTTGACAACACACTGGAAGATAAAGGGGTGGGGGTGGGGCATGGCTATTAATGATGACTGTATATAAAAATTAATTTAAGCTATAGGTTGTATAGAAAAATAAAGGAGTAAGTTGCTCTGGTTTCTATTTCTCACCAGACCACTGTTTATAGGACTTTAAGGGATGGACAGATTAGATTCAGAAAGATTAGGAGAGAAAAGGCAAATGGTGTTGGTAGAAAGAGGATCTTGAAGAGTAACAAGACAAACACCATAGACTACCTATGGTGACCCAAGAGATGTCAAGGTCTACTCTGAGATATCTAACTTGATGGGACTATGGGTATAGAATGGATTGTATGGGGTTAGAGGTGGAGTAAGGAACAGGGCAAGATGATGGCATTTGTTATTGAGGAGAATAGGGAGCATTGGTCTTCCTGCAATGATAGGAACTGAAAACATGGGGCTGAGAGAATATTGTTGCTCGGTCTTTAGTTAGGAAAGGAAAACGCTGAAAATATAGTCTGATGATGCTGGTAGGGGCAGAGGCCAGAAAGCAGGTGAGCTTTCAGATCTTGAATATTGGCAGAGGTTTTCTTCATGGGGAAGTGAAGTTTTCCCTTTGCCTTATGACCTTTTTGACTCAAAGCTATTAAGTTCCAAAACTGTTGATGTGCCTTAAAGGCTTTTGCCTTCTTGGCCCCATATTCTCCCCAGTGTTGCATTTCAAGCACAACATCTCCTTACACTTGGAGTGTTTTCAGTTTTCCCAAAACTATGCACACCACTGAGTTACTTACTATAGGCAGAGGATACCATTTAAAAAATAAGACTTACCCTCGGAGCTCCCAGGGACTAAACTACCAACCAAAAAGTCCACATGGGACTAATGGCTTCAGCAGCATATGTATAGTAGAGGAAGGCCAAGTTGGTCATCAATGGGAGGAGAGGCCCTTGGCCCTATGAAGGTTCTATGCCCCAGTGTAGGGAAATGCCAGGGCCAGTAAGCAGGAAAGGGAGGGGTGGTGAGCAGGGGGAGGGGAGAGAGAACAGAGATTTGCTTTTGTTTTGTTTTTGTTTTTATTTTATTTTAATTTTTTCCTTTTTTGGAAGGGAACCTGGAAAAGGAGATATCGTCTGACATGTAAATAAAGAAAATATCTAATAAAAAATAAAAAATAAGACTTTACTTTCAATAGAACTCACCTTATCCAGTATCTGCCAACTCTTATAATCTTCTTCCCATGTGGCTTTGCTAAATCACCTTTGTATATTCCATTGAGGACTCGTTTTCTCTTAAGGAATACTTGTAATTGTATTGTGGCTGAGCACCTTTCTTTGTGTGTCCACAGACTCTTTATTCTCTATCATTACATGTCACTGAGCTGACATAATCTTGATGTCAATGTAGTCCTGGTATTCAGTGGTGAAATAGTGTCCCTTAAATGCTAGGCACAGTGTAGAGGTACTCCAATGAATGTCAAGTAAGTAATAAACAAGTATTTTTGAACATAACTAAATAGAGTTTGGACAAGAAAAAATAACAAGAATGTTATATAAGCAAGCATCATAAATATCCAAAATGTTTAGGAGACAAAATTGGAAAGTTGACCCATACCTTTGTGTACTCACCAATATCCCAATTCACAACTGAGAATTAGTATATTCTGACTTGATTATTTTGAAATGTACACCATTAATAAGAAGACAACTTTTGCCAAATTCTGCAAATAAATTGTTGTCATGTGTATATTTGTTACTCTAGACATTTCTAGGGTAAGGTTTTTGGCTTTAACATCAGTTCCTCATCCTGAGCTCTACTGAAGACTACCTATCCCACCCTCCTGTGCAGGCTTGTTAGTGCTACATGGCAAGGCCTGTCCAATGAAAATGTGACTGCAAAGAAAGAGTCATCAAATCCTAGGGAGATAGAAAATGGTATGACTTTTAGATTTTCTAATTTCCTGACTATGCTTGGTAGCTGGATGGAACTGGGTTCCCATATATTCCATGCTAAAAGTACCACACATCTTTGCATTACTTTTAAGCACTGTGACAGTCTATGATGGATCTTCATTTGGACAAGAAATAAATTTGTGTTGTATTAGTCCATGAATATTTTTAAGATTTTTCTGTAACATCAACCAGTGCCTTTGACCCATTGTTATACAACCCCAAAGACCTGTTCGGAAGAATTTCAGAAACATTTTTCACAGAATCACTGAAACATGCATTTATGAATAAGTGGTGCAATCTTTATTGATTTTGAGATAGAACATAAAAAAATCAGGTAAGAATTGTTTGCATAATATATATATATATGGAAATCAACCTATTAAAGTTGTCAAATATTGGACACAGCCAGAATATAAATTACACATACAGTTTAAAAATTACAGGAAACCATATTATAAAGAGCACTAAAGGGCACTTGTGGAATAGTTGTGTTCCCGTGTAAGTCAGAATGTGGAGAGCCTACTCATAGCACGGAGACAAATCCAGGGAGCAAGGCACCAGAATTCTATGCCGTAAAAGGGGGTGAAAAAAAATCAACCTAAAATCAAATACAGTGATTCATGTCATTGCAAACCTCAATTTGTTCTTCCACAGTAGGGTGTTTTCCATTACTGCAACATCAGGACCAGGGGCAGGGAATAGACACAGCCAATCTTAGGCAAGAGAGAGATTCTGTTTTCTTTTTAAAATAGAAAGGACTGGCAGAACTGATCATGTGCATCCATCCTAAGTTAGCTTTCCAGAACCTGGCACAGGTTTTCTCTCTAACAGCTTGGGTCTGCAATTTGACGGGAAGGGCAATCCAAATCCTCTATTTAGCTCTCAGGGAGTGCTGGAGAGTGGATCTGATCTCCCATTCCCTGGAAATGGATTCAGAATGGTAAAGAATGGCCCAGTTAGGAGATCCATTTGATGTCCATGCAGATTATTGTTCTCTTAATATTGAAAGATGGAGTAATAATTGATCTGCACTTTTGGCCTCTCAGAGAACATTCTTATTTTTTAAAGGCCTTTTTGTGTCTGTAAAATTTCCAAGCCCTGAAATAAAGATACAGTCTAGAGACAGAAGCTGAGAGTCAGCTGAGCCTGGGATACTTTTGAACTTGTTCAGATAAACACAGTGACAGAAGATCTGTGGGGACAGAGAACAAAGGGTGTTTGTGGGAATATCTGTGGCCACCAAACTCTAAAGGCTAATGGACTCCAATGTGAACTGTGTAAATAATTTATGTGGCATCACTTTCTGCCTCTGACAGCTGGATGGTGAAAACATTCAAAGGATTTGCTGAATAGCCAAAGGGAGCCGCTGACAGTCATTCTTCTACTCTCCAGGGCATGGGTAGGTCTGCAATCATTTCATTGGGAAGCTGACTGTGCAGAGGAGGGAAAAGTCTTCTTAGGAACCACAGGCCCTGGCAGGGGAGCATTTCCCCTGCCCTGCGAGACTTGGGGGTAGAGCCAGGGGGTGGGAAAAGCTTTTGAGATCACGGCTTTGTGTAAAATCTCAGTTATTTCTCTTATACTATGTGGCATGTAGGCAGCTCTTCTCCTTTCAGCTTTGATTTCTGTGCCGCCAATGACAGCCTTCAAGTGGGCTTACGCTGAGGGTGCAGCACGCAGGAATCAGAGACCTGCATCAGTCTCATGCATTCAACTCCTAAGGAGAACGCAGGGGGAGCTGTTCTCCTATCCCAGACCTCAGTTTTACGCTCAGAGTTGGAGAAAGGAGCATTGAAATCAAACTTTCTCTTATTTTCATAAATCTTAAGTTTCCAATTGTAGGTTGACATAATCCAAAGTAATAGGCTGGGTTTGGCTAATTTTAAGCCATTATCAGGTTACATGGATCTCTGAATTTTTAATATGTCAAAAGATTACTATTATTTCCTGGCATTTACTTCAATCTTGAAGGAGTGCCATTGGGAGGAGGAGAGACTCAGGTAGGATGACAGTCTTTAAAATGATCCAGTAAACCAAAGCCATCCATCCCATAATGTGTCACTTTTCCCTTTGAATCTTTCAGGAGCTTTTGGAATAGCCCAAACCAGGATCACTAAGATATCCTATCTTACCAATGAGTTTAAGACAGACTTCTTGGGGAGCACTGTCAAAGCACAGATCAAGTGGAAATTCTAGAGATCTGCATGTGAGTCATGAGAGACCAGTTTTTTTTCCCTAATGTGTTACCACAATTATATAGACATGATATGTTTTAAGAAGGACGGATTTGATGCAGCTTTTGACAAAGGCCCAAAGAGTACATGTCTACGAAATGGCAAGGATGAGGATTCCCTAGGGTCAAGTGAGAGGAACCAGGCATGCTCAGACAAACCCCAGATATTCCAGTACACAAAGTCACCTTTGGTTGAATTAGAAGTTAACAGTAAGTCAGATTCCCAAAGAAATCAGATCCTACTTAAATTAAACCTATGGAGAAGTCTCATGCAAGTGGGCCTGTATCTGAAGGTGCAACCCAAGGTGTGAGTAGATCTGAATGAGTCCAGGGGATGAACCAAACATATGAACCTGCCCAATCTTGGAAGCATAAGGACAGACAAAGCAGGAATAATCAGAAGTGTGGAGAGAAGTCATGCACATGGTTGAAAGGTTGTTCTTCAGTCTTTCCCTAGGTGTACTCATCAGCAGGTGATTTCTCTGAGCCCTTTGAAGATGAAACATTCAGACGGGACATCTTTGTGACATGGGAGCATCTATTCTAGAGATTGAGTG
>JADRCD010218932.1:0-20549 GCA_019843815.1 Montemys delectorum
ACCCACCCCCACCCTAGGGGTTCATTGCCTTGGCTTAGAGCCAGTTGTCTATGCAGAAACCTTCAGCTCCTCTTGGCCTCTAGCCTGGCCCCTGAAGGTGCTTTATCCTTGAGGGGAGGAGGCACAGAAGGTTCGCCTCCTCTAAGAGAGCTTGCATTTTCAAAAGTGGCAAAGGAGGTGAGGTAGGAGGGGTAGCCCAGAGAGTCTCTGTAGATGCCAGGTTGGCAAGCTGCCATGAAAAGCTGGTCCCTCCAAGAGATGGCTGACTGTCATAGAAACAAGAGGCCAGAAGCCTGCTGTGTGAAGGGAGGATTAGAGGGGGTGGGTTGTATAAGCAAGAAAGTGAGAACTCCACAGCAATGCCCAGGCAGGGGAGTGGGGTGGAGAGGGCAGGAGGAGGGATGGAAAGAGGCACGGGGAGAGCTTTGCTGGCTTTGCTCACCAGCGGATGGTGGCGATGGTTTCCAGGGAGTCTCCATGAGCCAGAACCTATCAAACTCCACTTGAAATGCAGGTTTATTGTGCATCAATTATATCTACAAAGCTGCTAAAAATTGTAGAGATGAGCAGCCACCAGCTTGGAACAAAGCCGTTCTGGCCTTGGGGAGTGTCAGGGAAAGGGTTTGGGAGCTGCTTGGAATCCCACCTCCTCCCCGCAGGGGCTGGGGGTTGGGAGGTAGGAGACCAGGAACCAGTTCCATAACTCGGGAACCAGCAAGTGTCAGGCTGCCCGCAACTATCTGGTAGATGGAGGTGATTTAATTGACATCCATGCTTCGGCTGAACCAGGAAAGGAAGGAGTGGGATCTAGATATCAGGATGCACAGTTCACCTGAGGGGTAGAGCCAGGAATGGGAGGGGGAGGATGTAGGGAGGAACCTCCACAGAAGAAGGGTGGGGGCCAGGGCAGGAAAGGGAGGGGGAGGAGGTGATGAAGAGAGGTGGGGCAAGATGGAGGAGGGGCAGAAGCAACTTGGGAGGAAGGGAGAAAGGCAGGCGGGCTGGAAGAAAGGAGGGAGGTGGAAGACCCTGACTGGGAGAGGAGGGAGAACGGTGGCCCTGCAGAGGCGCTGACACAGGAGTCCAGAAGGTTGCCTCTGAGCTCCTAGGAAGGATTCCTGTAGGTGGCTGACACCTCCCATGTGGCAGAGACAAGGGGCAGCTCTGAGGAGGTCTTTTCTGGAGATGAGGCTGGCAGAGGCCACTCAGGAGATCTCAGGTGGCAAGTGTCACCTATGAGGGGCTCTTGACAGGTCCCAGCCTGACTGGGGGAGGGGAGGGGGAGGGGGGACGTGTATGTTCATACAAAAACAGTTTGGGGCCCTACCTTTGGCTCAGGTCCCCAGACAGAGTCTAGCTGCCAATGGCTTACCTGGACCCAGCAGCCACTATGAGAGAAATCTTAGCCGGCTAAGCAACCTTATAAGTCCCCATCTCCCTTGGTTTCAAAAGACTCCCAGGATTCACTTTTAGGCCTAGCCTCACCCCCACCTGACAGAGCGTGGGGGAATTCCACCAGGGTTATTCCTGGTGGAGTAGAGGCTGAATCTGGGGAGGGAAGTGACAAACTCCTGGGCACAGGTGTCTGACTCCAGAGCCCTGCTGCACCTTCTACCCCGAGCGGAATGTCTGTGTGTCCCGGGGAAGAAAAGTTCAGCTGTACAGCTGTCAGGAAGGGAGAGAGGCCTGGCATGGCACTCTCTCCTATAGGGAAGATGGAGGAAAGGAAGACGCAGTCTGGGGAGTTTGCAGTGTGAGGGGTGAGTTGGGGTGTGGGCCTCAGCCCCCCATTGTGCTGAGCTGCCCCTGGGGTGACCTCACACTCAGCAGAATGAAGACAAGCAGAGAAGGCCTCCAGTAGCTCTTCGTTGGCGGTCCACCCTAAGAGCACCCTCAGTTCGCCTCATATTCCTGTTCACTGTGGCGTGCCAAGGGTTTAGACGTGGACAGAAACAAATCCGGAGTCTTAAAGGTATCTACACCGACGTTTAAATTTTGGAATCAATTGTTCTTTTCACAAATACATCTTTCTACTCCTTAGGGAAGACTATGCATAATAAATGACTCTCTCTGCACTGCCTCCAGTCCAAACGTTCTCCTTTGCATGCCTGTGGGACCACGGGCCATTTTCTGTGTAGGTGGGGCCGTGACGACTTGTTGAATTTGATGTTGCTTTTATTCTGAAACACTGACATGCATTCTGGGGCTGTGGGAGGTGCCGAGGTCACAGGCAGGAAGAATGGGACATAACCTTGGCCTTGGTGGGAACCGGGGACGGGAGGAAGACTAATGCTGGAAGTCCACAGCTGGAGACCAGTTTGTCACCCAGACCATTCAGATAGTCCTGGACACGTCTATGACTGGTAGAAAAGTCATTGCACAAAGTTCAAACCAAATGCCCACAGAGGCGACATACTGGTTGTCATCTGTCGCCTGAACAAAGGGAGAGAGCCTTATTTCTGTCTCCTGGGATCTCCAACTATACCATTCCCCTCTCCAAGTCCCCACCACACTAGCCCCTAGTTTGGTCACCCCCATTCTGAAGTCCCTGGGCCTCCCTTTTCTCAGCACAGGGCCACCCAGGTGTCAGCTGGATCCTGGCAGGAACAATGGTGGCCTTCCTACTGAGTCAACTCTCCTTGCTGCCCAGGAGAGAACTGTGAATTGCAGGGAAGCCACACGATGAAGCAAATTAACTCTCAGGGATTCTGATCGGATAGGAGTGATTAAGAATTGTAATTAATAACTCGATGCAGACAGGAAACTTGACAGAGTGGGGTCGTTGGGCACGATTGTTTCATGGTCTCGCTGCCTCTTTAGCAGCCTGTGACTTAAGCTTTTTGTCTAGATGCACTAATTAGGTAATTAACTCCCCAAAGATCACTTAGGAGTGAGGACAGAGCAAGAAGCACCTTGAGAGCAGGGCTCTCTAAACAGCTGAGGGACAGCGAATTGCTAGAGTGTGATGACAGACACAGATGTGGCCGGGGGCGTCTGGGGACTTCCTTCGTATGATCGTGCCACCCTTCGACCAGCTTACACCAGTGTGTAAAGTGAACATGTACAGTGGCCACTCCTCATCCCTGCTAGAGGACAGCAGCAGGCTGATGATGACACACTGATATTAACACGTGTCTTGGGGACCAAGCTTTTGGGGGACAGTTCCAAACTACTGTCAGTGTAGAGAATAGGAAGATGTGACACTCTGAGATTGGGAGTCTGTGGTCTCTGAGTCTCTGTCAAGTTATTTCACCCCATGGTGCCTCCATTTCCTTGTTTGTTAATGGGCCCTTCTCGGACCCAGGTCCATACTGACTGAGTCCCTTTGATGGCACAAGTTCCTCTGAGGACTGCCCTGCTGGGGGAAAATTCCAGGCTTCCCAGGTTGCAGGTGAGGTAGAGAAGGATTCATGAGCTGTTAGTTCAACGGCACCAAGAATGTCTTCTTTCGAAATACTTCAGTATTTTTTTTCTTTTTGTAAGTTACATGTATTGGGGGTCCATGAACAAGAAGCATGCTCAGCCCTGCCCCCCACCCCAGGCCCTGCCTCACACAGCCTGCCCTGTGTCTTTTCTTCAGATGTCTCTCCAGGCCTGCGTTGTTTGGGGGTGTTTGTTTGATGCAACACCTTACGTGATTATTCTGCTTACAAATTCTGTACCTTGCTCTCATTTGCTTCTCTGTTTCTGTTATTGTCATTGTTTTCATGGAGTATGGAAGTCAGGGGTCTTGGAGGATCGAACTCAGCTCAGCAGGCTTGCAAAGTAAACGCCCTTCCTGACTGAGTCTGTGTACCAAACGCATTTTCATAAACACTGTTTCTCAGGATAGAAGTTGCCTGGGAACTTCTAGTTTCAGAAAAGGACGGGTTCCAGGGAGCCCATGCACTCTGGAAACCCAAGGATGGCCAGGGATGGCAGAGGCCCTTCTATTTGGGGACTGATGGGTTCCAGGGAGCCCATGCACTCTGGAAACCCAAGGATGGGCAGGGATGGCAGAGACCCTTCTATTTGGGGACTGATGGGTTCCAGGGAGCCCATGCACTCTGGAAACCCAAGGATGGGCAAGGATGGCAGAGGCCCTTCTATTTGGGGACTACAGGGCTTGCCTTCTCCCCATTTCTCTCTCCCCTTGGCCCCTTGACAGCTCACTCTCTCCCTGTATCGATGTACCCAGTGGATGGACCTGCTGAGGACTTCCTAATGTTCCCTCCCTTATTCTCCAGAACACCTTCCCCACCCCCCCCCACCTCCCCCACCGCCCCCCCTCCCCCGCTCCGGTGCCCTCTGAAAAATGTGTTCTCACCAGCACAAGCAAGCCTGGCTGGATCCATCTGGAGTGCATACTGTACTCCCCCTCACCCCCTACTGATTTGCACAAAGGTGTTTAGTACCTCCTATAGATCACAGGCCCAAGTCCCTTGGCTCCTCAAGGCAGAGCACAGAGAAGGACCGAAGAAGACACTTTCCACCCTCCAGTTAGTCCCAGAAAACCTGTTTGGAGAGGCAGACCCTGGGTGCCCCTGAGTCTAACCCCAGGGGGCTTCCACAGGTGCCAGCTCACTCTCCCAGGCCTCTCTCTGTCCTTCTTGTCTGTCCTCCCTGAGTGGAGAGCTTAGCTTCGCTTTCCCTGGTGCCTGAGCTCACCTCCTGCTGGGATACAGTAACCTGCCTCCCTGCCCTAACCACAGCTTTTGGGGGGGGGTAGGCAATTAAGTAGCCTAAGACCCCCAAAATGATTAGTTACATTTTCTTTGAGCAAACAATTCCACATTTGTGTATCCTAATAGTTACGCGTATACAATGGTTAGGTTACATAATGTTAACTTCCTTGTTGCTCTGTGGTGGGAAAAAAATTTAAATGACTGTGGCCATTAAAATAGCGCAGTTCAGTGTCTTACTGACATAGGGATATGCTAGGCTAGATTGTAGCATGTACAGACAGTGTGTACAAAATGATCCCAGTTTTTTTTTAAAGAGACATTCAAAAACATATACACACACTATATATATACACACACATATGTACATACATATATGTGTATATAGTGTGTGTGTGTGTGTACATAACTTTCAGAAGAATTCCAAGATTATAAGTTTAGCTGTCAGTTCTTGCTTATCCCTCCATTCTCCCTCCAGTTCTTTCTTCCCTTTACAATGGACAGTGTGTCACTTTTCTAACTTGAAACAGTTTAAAATTAAGCCCAGGTTTTTGTGGGAAAAATTCACTACAAATGGTTGAGGGAAAAAAGTCTGGGAAGTATCCACCCAGTAAAATGTTCGTTCTGTACACAGAGGGAAAGTAGAGACAACATAAACGCCAGCTGACGGGGCAGAGGGCTTTCAGTTCTACGTTAATGGGATTATTTCTCCTTCGTCTTTTGTGTCCAGTTTTATAAGATGTGCGTTTCAGTGATCATGATTTTGAGCTTCATAACTTTGTGGGACCAAATGCTGGATGGCTGCGGTGGACATGGAGTTTCTGAAAGAGCAATACAAGGTTGCCAGCGGGAACCAAATAGAAAAATGTGCCCACAGAACCCTGAGTTGGCAGGTCCTGACTTGAGAACCCTGAGATTTGTCCTTGCCTTCTGATGGGCATTTTGTTGTAGGAAGAGATGTGACAAGAAGATCCAGTCTTTGGACCTGCTGACCAGTAGACTCTTCTAGATGCCCTCTAGTGACAACCCCACCCCCACCCCAGACAGTTCTGTGTAAATTGAGATGGTCCCCTCTCTTCTTATGGTTGTGGATCCACCAGAGTGGAACTCACCAGATTACAGGTCCTATGCTTAGTTACCAGGAAAACCAAGACAAAGTAACACTGGAGTGAAACTGGCTTCTGACCAGCTTGGAACTCACTCTATTCAGCAGGATAGTGAGAGGAAAGGGACTATCCAGGAGCTATCCCAGCTGGCCTAGGTCACTTGGCCTCATTTGGAGCTATTAGGGTGTGGCCATTTTCATTTGGCTCACAGTCAAGGGGAAAGCCAAGGAAATCCCCAAGTCGGACATTCCCTCCAGAGTCTTAGGGACAGAACATGTGCAAACAATGAACTCATCCCAGACTCAGCCATGGACACAGATCCATCTCAAGGAGTTTTTCTGGCTACCAGTAGTGTCGATGCAGTTATAGCCAGGCAGTATCAGTAGCTCTGCTTTCTGACTGTTTGAAGCAGGCTCTGCCCTCCTCAGTCCAACTCACTCCAAGAAGCAGGCTAATCACTACTGCTCCAGATGGCCGGTGAAACACCCTGGCCAGATACTAGGTCTGTCTTCACTCTGGGTCTGTTTCCTTGTCACAGAACAAGGGCTGTGTTGTCTCACAAAGGCCTTTCTTACTTTTGAGATGCTCCCTGGGTCCCTTGGCCTGGAGGAGCAGATCTACCCCTGACAAGGACCACCATGACAACGAGTATGCTATAAACTCATGAATTGAGATCTGGAGATCAAGAAAAGACCTAGCGCTCTTTATGAAGATGTGAGGTAAGCCAGACCTGCTGGGCGGCAGGGAGATAGCAGTGGTACTGGTCTATGGACAACAACTTGGAATCTTTGAACGTTTGCAGAGCCTCTTACCCAGCAACCCCACTCCTACTGCAGAACAGAAAAACTCCTAGGAGTTCTGGGAGAACAGAAAGCGATATCCCCACAAGCATTGTTTTTAAGAGCGAAAGCCCTGGAAATATCTCTGGTGTCACTCATTTAAGAACAAAGGATGAGTAGGCTGGGGTTTAGCACCGGTGCTTTCGCACAGATGAACTATGGAAGCTACGCACAGCGAGAAGAGCTGGCTGCAGAGGAATGCAGTTGGACTTGACTATTCTAAGTCCAAAGGCTGAGAAACATAAATAAATTTGCATTTCAGCTACTTTGAAAGATACTAATTTTAACTTAAACTTATAAATAAATACACACAATTACTACTACCTATTTCTAGCCTTTTATCACCCCCAGAGACCTGGTATTGCTTACACATAATTCTCCATTCTTCTCCATTTACCTTTTGATGGCCAACATATATATGTGTACATACATATATACATATACATATGTATATATGTATATATGTGTATATATATGTATGTGTATATGTACACATACACACACACATACACACACAGAGAGAGAGAGAGAGAGAGAGAGAGAGAGAGAGAGAGAGAGAGAGTGTGAGAGAGAGAGAGAGGCCCATAATCCCTGTATGGATCTGGACATCAGGGTCTCAAAGGCTTATATTATAAAAAAGGGGGAGTCCTGGAGCTTGGAATATACCTTTTCCTCATATATGAACAGGTTATTTGACATATTTGCATGTGTCCATATCTGCATAGTTGAGGCTCATGTGCTACATTTGTTAATATACATCAACATATATATATATATACATATATATTCATACATATATAATTACTTTACATGTATCTTTTACATATATACAGATGCTGTTTTCTTTTTAATCTAGAAAAATGTAAAAATAAAGTGCGTCCTTCCATCCTCCCTCCATGGGACAGCAGTTCTTCCTGGTGTCACTGGGCAGAAAAGGAAAAGCCACCACTGTATTGAGCAGTACATTTCTTAGCATGTCCCATTCAGCAGCTTCTTGCTGTCGTCTCTGATCTGTGTCGTCCTGGAGGCCAGTAACAGACCTGGTTGCCTGTGGACTCTGATGGACTATAGTACTTGCTGTGTATATGCTGACTCGATAAACACGTTTGCAGAACCAGCCAGCTGTGCTGAGCCACAGTTCACACCACCAAGCCACCCACAATCTGACCTCAGGGCAGGTTCACAGGCAGCTGTTGCCTTCTGTTGCCATTCCCTCTGGCATCTAGGCCAGTTGCACTGGGACCCGTCATGTGCTGGGCTGCCTGCTGCGACCTTGGATAGTTGGTCCATTCCCTTCATGCCTGCACCTGTCCTGTATGCCTGTCACTGGCCAGGACCTCTGGTGTCCTTTTGGGCCCTTCCCCTCTACCAGCTGTTTTAGCTGCTGGCAACCTTAAGCTGGGCCCTCTCTTTGTGCTTTTCTTGTACTTAGACTTGGGGCACGTTTCCTTGTGTGCTTGATGAGAACAGACACCAAAGGGGCCATGGAGCCTATGTCATGGTTGCTAGGCAAGGAGCTAACAGTGCCAGGAGTGTGTGTGGGTTCAGGGGTAGAGTCTAGCCTTACCTCCCTCTGCTGCTGACAAGGAGCAAGCCACAATCTGCCTGTCTTGTGTAACCAATCTTTCTAACATAACCCATTCGCCCTGGATCCAGGACTGCACATTCTCGGTCCTTTCTGCTCTCTCTGGGCTCCTGCCTTTTTTGTACATCCCGCCCAGAGCAGACAGCCTAGGTCCCAGGTCCCAGAGGTGTCACCTAGAGATGGCCCAATATCACTCAGATGCCAGGCCAGGGCCAAATCCATCTCCTAAAGTATTGCCTGCCAAGATCCCATATCCCTGTATCAGTCTGGTCAGCAAGCTTCAAAAGGATGTGTTGTGAAGAAGGGGATCGAAGAGCTTGGAGTACACCTTTTCCTATGAACAAACCAGTCACTGACATTATCTACATTGCCGCTCATATCTGCATGGTTAAGAGTCCTTTGATACATTTGTTTTTTTAAAAATTTGGATATTTTATTTATTTACATTTCAAATGTTATCCCCTTTCCCAATTCCCAGCTCCCAGAAGCCCCCATCCCACCCCTCCTGCTCTTGCTTCTATGAGGGTGTACCCCCACCCACCCACCCACTCCCGCCTCCCTGTCCTCGCATTCCCCTACACTGGGGCATTGAGCCTTCACAGGACCATGGGCCTCTCCTCGCATTGATGACCGACTAAGCCATCCTCTGCTACATATGCTGCTGGAGCCATAGGTCCCTCCATGTGATCTCCTTGGTTGGTGGTTTAGACCCTGAGAGTTCTGATTGGTTGATATTGTTCTTCTTCCTATGGGGTTGCAAACCCCTTCAGCTCCTTCAGTCCTTTCTCTAACTCTTCCACTGGCCTTGGATACACTTGTAAACCATCACTTCCCTTGCTCTCTTATGCCCCAGAAATACAGGGACTGCTCTGAGCTTCCAAAAGCTCTTTTTATATGAAATTTTAATTTTTTTTACCATATATGCTACAAATGTATATATTTTAAATGTTTCTTAATGGTACAGTGTTTATTAAGGTCTTTGACTTGTCCTCCTGTAATACAATCATCAGTGTATGAGCCAGAGTAGAAATGCCATTTATATTATAGAGAAATTAGGAAGTGATCTAAATACATAGATCTATATAGCTATATGTAACATGAGTGAACAGTATGCAGCCAGCACCCATCAAAGAGAGTTCCTGGGAGCGACTAACTCAAAGATTACAGTATAGAAGCAGCTTAGGGGCCAAAGAATTACAATTTTTTTTAAACAGAAAAATATAAATGATTTTTAACAGTTGGCTATAGAAGTAGACACACCAAAATATTAATAGCACAAATGAAAGTCATTTCTAGTGCTAAAATCACTCAGGCTTTCATTTTCTTTTACTTTTCTGATTTTCTAAATTTTCTATAAACCATAAGTAGAAAGGAGCTATGCACACTTTGATCAGATTAGTCTTCCCCACTCCAGTATGCACAGAATTAGGCAGATGAACTATTAAAACAGAGCAGTTGGGGCTGGGGATAAGTGGTTGTCACACAAGCGAGAGGACATGAGTTCAAATCCCAGCCCCCACCTAAAAAACCTGGACACAGTGGCATCTAGGGATACATTCCTGTAACCTTAGATCTGAGGTGGGATGATCTCAAGTGATATAAGGTTTGGGGATTACATCATGTACCACCACACCCACCCTGTCTGATTCTTTGAATGGTGTCTGACATTGAACTGATTATACAGGGTCAACTGGTGTTGCTGCTCTTTTTTTCTTTTTTTCTGAATACATGCATCGGTTGTAAATGATTAAGTGTTTGTTTGATCTTTATTTTATGGGCACAGAGCTGTTGGAGCTGGGTATGTGAAAAGTAGGGGGCAGGGACTCAGTACTCTGTCCTGTCTCTATAAGCTCCTCATAGGCCTGGAAGCCCAGTGGTGCCATCTGAAACCCCAAGTGCCACACAGCAACAGCAGACTCTATAGAGAAGCCCCAGAGTAGCTGGGACTTCGTCTCACTGAAATGCTTCAGTAGCTCCATGAGATGGCTGAAGGCAGCAAGGGGCACAAGGGGTGGAGCTGGGACAGAGGGAGGGGAGGGAACCTCAAGCAAGAGGAAGCTGTGGGAACCAGAGGTCTGGCCAGAGGATCAAATGCAATCTGGGTTGGCAAGTGGGTAGGGAGGGGTTCCAGGACTCCAGGCGAGCTTCACTTCGTGCACGGTCCACCTGAGGTCGTCAGGCTTAGTGAAGTCAGGTAAAGCACCAATTAAAGCAAGCCTGACAGCAAAGAATCAACCCAGTTGTCAGATTAGCCCTCTAACCTGAGGATCTCAGGCTGGGCACCATCTCCCCATCTCTCCAGGCAGATTGGCCCCTTTAATTGACAACACTGGCTTTGGGGCAAGGTGACCGCTACCAGAACTGTCATGTTCTGTGGGTTGATGTATTCTGTATTCTGTAACCCTGACTGTGATCCCATGACTCTGGGATGAGAGGACTGGGAATGGCTGTCCTGTGGGAGATTCTAGGAGACACAGGGTGCACAGACTGGAGTAGAGTCTGGCACCACTGTCTGGAGAGCAAGCTAAGCACATACAATGCATGAGACCCACCATACGCTGCTAATGACCCCTTCAGACACTTTTATCCCTGAATTATGGTCTCCCCTCTTACTGATTCAATTAGTCCTGATTACAGAGAAGCCAGCTGGAGCTGGGGCGTGAATCTGGGTATCTAGAGTCTTCTGATACAATGATGCAGAGGGCTTCCAGCTGGTCCCAGCATCTTAGGGTTGAGGCCGGGCACTCGACTTCTGATGGCATTCTTGGCTTCCTGTGTGTTAAGGGCTGAGGCACCCAGAGAAAGATAAGAAACTAGGACAGCAAAGGCACCTTTAGGGGAACGTAGACTGGAGGAGTTTAAACACTAGTTGGGAAATGGATCCCTAGATGTCACTCCCTCTCCTAACATCCTGTGAGCAGCAATGGCCAATATGGGGATAACCTGGAAATAATCTAAGGCCAGGCACTGACTGTCTGTACATGCTCTCATGGTGGCAACGGTGGCAGGGGAATGCTACAGTCGACCCATTTGGTGGCCCCAGTAGACCAGGTGACTCAGGGCAGCAGTACTGCCAAACAGCCCTCCCTGCCTGGGAGATGCTGTCCAGCAGATGGCCCTCTGGCAAGGGGTGGCAGCGGGGCAGGAGCAGGCTGTGCATTCTAAGAATGTACGACATCCTGTAACCCTATCCCTGGGCACTGCCAAGAGCAGAGGAAGCCCTCGGCAGCTGCGTAGCCACTGTAAGAGCACACGGGCACCTGCAGCCCGGCCGTGAATGTGCCGCACGCTTGGCCAGACTAGTCTTCGGGGGTGTTATTTTTATAACGCGTGATCTTATCAAAGGATATTATTTCAGACATTTACATACTTGTGCTAGTGTTTTCTATTTTCTTCATTGCCTCTCACGCTGATTTCCCCTACAGAATTCCCTTTTCTGATTGAGTCCCTGGCAATAATTACTTTGAGAAACTCATTATCGGGCAATTCTTCATTAATGCTGATCCGAATTTGTTAGTTAGATCTAGAGAGTTTCTGGCTGCACAGCTGGAATGACTTCACCTTTCCCACACGGTGCCCAGGACGCCTTGGGACTTGAATGTTGAGTGTTAACTGTCGTCCATCACATTAGCTTTGCTGTGGACTCAGCTCTAGCCAGTGTAACCCCCTCCCTTCAACCTCTCCTGAGTTCAATCACCCACAACTGACTGTGAGCTTAAGCCCCCCCCCTCCAACCTTGTATTCCAAAATAAGCTTATTTCCAAAATTCTGGACAGTTCAAGGTCCCAGGGGGATCCTGTCTAAGTGAGAGAGCCCTCACCAGCTTCATGTTCCTGGGAACGGCTGCCTGAGTGAGCCACGGTGACCCCCCCACTCTCTTGGGAGAATTCCGTGGGACATTTACATGGCTCTGGGTTTCATAGCTTACTGTGAGAGACCTGTGATGGGAGGCAGAGCTCCACACTGAGTCTGTGGAGCTGTGCAGCCATAGACAGCAGCTCCTGGGCAAACATTTGTGAGAAGAATCTGAGCACCACAGACCTAGGAAACAGAGGGGACATTTGCCCTCCTGTCTGCATATGGGTTGGGACAGTCACCTTCAGGCACACAGAAAGAGACAGGAAGGCTGGAGGAGAGGGACAGTGGCAGAGAAGAAGAGTAGGAAGAGTGGAGAGGGAGTAGAGGAAAAGGTGTGCTCAGCTTGGCAAAGTCCTTCCAAAGGGCCCTGTGTACAGAGCATGCTCCACCAGCCAAGGCACCGGGAAGCCTGCTTGTCATCCCTGGGGCCTCATTCTCAGTGCCAACAGGGAAACCTCAGCTCAGATGGCTCAAACAACTAGGCCAAGGTCACAGAACCTACAACTGACAGAGCAGAGACTGGCCTCAGGCGCCTATGGGCTAAGAGCCTGTGTCATGTGGCCTTGCTTGCCATCACTCCAGCCTTGGCCACCTCAGAGTATCCCTCTATCCGACTGGACAGCACTCCCTCCTGGACCAGTCAGCCGAGGAGTGACGACTGTACAGACTCATGCTTCCTTTCCAAGCTCAGTCTTACTTGTCTAGACAGATGGCAGCTGCCGAGAAGGCGGGGCAGAGCCAACAGGGGCCCGGGCAACAGTGGGTGCGGCTCTGTCCCCACTGACCATGTCCTTCCTCTAGTGTCCCTGTTAGTTGTAGGAAGGCCTATGGGCTCACACTCCTTCTGGGAATGACTTTGTTCTCTCCTCAGATCTCCTCAAGCAAGGCCCACTGGGCCTCTCCTCCCAGTCAGCGCTCAGCTCTCTCCTCTGCCTACGTTTGCAGAGTTCCTCCAGGCCCTTATTATTGGACAAGCTTCCAAGAGCTAGAGGCCAGGTTCACTCAGAGGCTACACCATGGGAGTGGAAAAGGAGGGGCAGGGAGCATGGTGGGAAGCTGCCTCTAAGCTCGGAGCAGTGTCAGGGAAAGGAGTGGGAAAGGAGCCGCAGGGTAGAACACCCCACCCACCATAGCCTGCTGAAAACACTCCTTCCCAAGGCCTGAGACATCTGAATGGGAGTAGCTGCTAGGCTCTAGTCAACCCCTACCTGACTGAGGTCGCACCTACTGCGTGCATCTGGAAGAAGCCCAGTGCATAGGGGAGGAACATACAGTACCTTCCGTACAGCTTGTCTTCCCAGTTACTCCCGGCCCTCCTGGACAGGCCTACCAACTGCTGTCCCTTCCCTGCTATCTCAGGTCCTCCTTCCAACGCAGCTGATCCTAAGCACAGGCCTTGCAAGCAGTCTCCACATCCTGTGGTTCACACGGTTCCAGGGCTCCCTCTTCACAGGTGCGGCTGGCCCCAGATAGTCCAGAGAAAGTGCTTCTCTTCTCCTTATTGGAGGACAGAGAAGGGTGGACCAGCCAGTGTACGCTATTAACACCACACAATCTGAACAGAGAAGCTGCCTCCTATGAGCTAGTGGGTAGAGCTGAGTTCTCCTAGAACCAACTCTCCGTATCCCATCAGAGCCGTGGGGTAAGGAAAGTTCTGGAATGATGGTAAGAACTCAGAGGGGGACAACTATGGAGCACAGACTACTGCCAGGGCGGGCAGGCGCCTGTGGGGTGGAGGGCAGTGGAGCAATAGAGGAAAAGCTGAAAGAAGGTTTGCATTAATCTCTGCTTCCCTGTCCCTGGGGAGACGCTAAGGGGAGAGAAAATCAAATGAAACCGAGGGTTAGGGCTGGAGAGATGGCTTAGCAGTTAAGAGCTCTTGCTGTTCTTGCAAAGGACCTGACTCTGGCTCTTAGCTTCCATATGAGGTGGTCCACAACTACTTATAACTCTGGTTCCAGGAGGTCCAATGCCCTCTCCTGATCTCTGCCTGCACCCCCACACATGTTCATATGCATATATAAACACACACGTATGCACATAAATAAAAATAAGTCTTTAAAAACCCCCAAACCCATGCCAAACCAAACAAATTAACAACAACAACAACAACAACAACAACAACAACAAAGTCAATGGCTAAGAGGTGTGCCCAGAGACACATGCCTGTAATTCCAGCACTGGGAAGCAGCCAGGAAGGGGAGGTGAGAAGACCAGCTTGGGCTGCAGGGTGAGACCTTGTCCTGAAAAATAGTTGTCAAACCAGCACCAAGGACACTCAGGCTTCATAACTTCCCAGTGTCCCCCTTATCTTTAAATTAGTTAGTACCTAAACTAAGTTTAGGTGTTTAGCCAGGACAGGCACACACGTTCATGCACATACACACACACAAATACATGTACACATACACACATGCTTACATACATATACACATGCACAGATACACACACATAATATACACACAAAGGAATACCACACACACAAACATATATACACATACATAAATACACACACACACACACACACACACACACTCACACACACACACACACACACACACACACACACACACACCACACCATACACATAGTCTGGAGCACTACAACCATGCCCAGGTGACTCCCCCAAACGTGTTCCTTTCAGAGCTGCCAAGTAGGAGGCCTCATGAGCTGGAAGCACACCAAGCCCATTTCCTTTGATGGCAACTTCCACCCTCCTAGAATTTCTCCTTCTCTGCAGGTCCAGGCCATAGGGACATTAATCCCTATTCAAATGAGCCCTCAAGGCTCTTCCTTCGTGAAAAAGAGAAAAATGTCTCCCACCTCCCAAAGCTGCAGTCCTGTATGCATTCATTCCCAGGAAGGGAGGGGAGGGGCTCAGCGCTGACACAGGAGCTGCCTCAAGTTTCCTCACCTGGCTCTCTCTTGTTGGGAAGTAGAAATGCGACCCTTCTTCGCCTCCTCCCTGAGGCCCCCCTCCAAGAGCTTTAATAAACACTGATTATTTCAGTCCTCGGAGCACAGCTGTCCCATGAATTGTCCAGCTAGGGTTGTAGGGTGGGAGCCAAGGCTGGAGTGCAGAGCTCAGATCTCTGGAATAAAGCTGCTCCTCCTCCTCCTCCCTCACTTGGCCCAGCAGGGGAGGAGGGAGCCCCCCACCCCCACTCCCACCTCTGTTTTCTTTATTCTCTCCATTCTCATGGGCCATTTTCTAGTTTCATAACCTCCACTCTCCCATATATATGAAAATATAAAAATTAAAATATGTGATCCACCTATAAAAGAACATGTGATATTTATCTTTCTGAGTCTGGCTTATTTCACTTAACATAATAATTTCCAGTTCTACTCATTTTTTTTCCTGCAAATGTTTGTAGCTGAACAAAATTCCATGGTGTACGGCTATCACATTTTCATTACCCATGTATCTCTGGATGGACACAAGAAGGCATTAAGAAGTTCATACACCACGACTGACTTGGTTTCACCCCAGGAGTGCAAGGGTGGGCCAGCATATACAAACAGCACAGAAACACACATGCATAATTCAGCATCAAATCAGATTTAAGGACAGAGATCACAGCCATTGCAATGGACACAGAAAAGGCATTTGACAAAGTTCAGCATCCCTTCATGATCGATCTCTGAAGAAATTAGAAACAGAAGGGATGTGTGAAATCAATGAAATAAAGGCTACGTAAGACAAACCTGTAGCCAACATTCTACCAACTGAGGGGAAACTGAACGAGTTCGTCTAAAACGGAGCCAGAGAGCACCCACTTCCTCCACTCTTCTTCAGTGTGGTTCTTGAACTTTTTTGCTACAGCAATGGGAAAGGAATGGTTGGAGAGGAGGATGCCAGGTGATCTCAGTTGTGGCTGATCCTTAAATCATTCTTAAAGGACCTGAGAGATTCAACCAGAAACACTGAAATCTGACAAATATTTGCAAAGTAGCAGAATACAAAACCACTAGCTTTTCTAACGATAACGAAATGCTGAGAAATTCCAAAAGAAAATCCTTATTCACAGTAGTTTCAAAAATAAAATAAAATGTCCAGAAATCAACCTAAGGAGATGAAAGAGCTGTACAATTAAAACTTTAAGACAATAAAGAAAAAATGGAAGGAGATAGTGTTCTATGACAGAATTAATGTGGTAAAAAATGGATCTATTGCTAGATTCAAGGCAATCCTCATGAAAATTCCAATAACATTCTTTATAGAACTAGGGAGAGATTCTAAAATACACATGAAATTGCAAAATAGCAAAAGTAATCCTAAACAAAAAGAAACCATGTTGGAAATATCACAATATCTGATTTTAACATATACCACAGAGCCATAGGGACAAAGATAGCATGATTCTGACACACACACACACACACACACAAAGACATGTAGCAAACAGACTAGAATTGAGGCATAAACCCACACAGCTTCAATAACCACATTTTTGATATATGTATCAAAGATATACATTAGATTTAAAAAAAAAATCCTTCAACAAATAGTGCTAGGAAACCTGACATCCACAAGCAAAATAATAGAATGCACACATATCTTCTCACCCTGCACACAAGAAAATGTATTCAGAATTAACCAAGGCCTTAATATAAGGCCCGAAATGTTGATACTGCGATAGGGAAACACATTAAGATACAGGCACAGACAGAAAAGGACTCCGATAACACAGGAAGGAGTGACAAGAATTGATAGATGGGACCATGTGTGGTTAAAAAATTTCTATACAGCAAATGAAGCAATCACCAGAGTGAAGAGGCAGCTGGGAAAATGGGAGAAAGTATTTGACAACTAAACTTTAGACATACATTTAATATATAGACTATATAAAGAACAAAAAAGCCTGACCATAACCAAGTCTTCCAATCACCGAGTGGGTTAATAACTTGAACAGACAGCTCTCAAAGGAAGAAATAAAATGGGGAGGGTTGGGGGAAGGGTTATGAGATGGCTCTGAGGGTAAAGGTAGTTGGTGCTAAGGCTGATGGCCTGAGCTCAATCCCTGGGATCCACATGGTAGTAAAAGAACTGACTTTTACAAAATGTCCTTTGACCTCCACACTTGAGCTCCATAGTGTACACACACACACACACACACACACACACACACACACACACCTCAGAACAATAGACAGAGAGGGATTCTAAGAGTTCATGGGACATTATATTTTAAAAAGTATAAATGACCAACACATAGTTTAAAAGTATTCAACATCCTAGCGGTCAGGAAATACACATTTAAACTATTTTAAGATTCTGCTCACCCCAGTCCTAATGGCTCAGATCCAGGAAGCAAATGACAATGCATGCTGTCTAGGCACTGCTGCTGGGAGTGCAAACTGGTGGGGCCACTATGGAGATCAGCACGGAGGTTTCCCAAAAGCTAAAAATAGTACAGCCATAGGACTAAGCTATACCACCCGGGGCTTGTACCCAGGGAACTTAGCGCGTAGATGCTTGCACGTCTGTGTTTACCGAGTCATTATGCAGAAGGGTTAACACATTACAACAGGCAGAAGCACTTTTTTGAGCAATCTGCCTAGGGTCAAGCTGCATTGAGGAACAGTGGTAAGCCATGCTCAGAGATAGGTTCGAGGGCAGAGCTACCTTCCCTTTGCCAGGAATTCAAGTCTCGATGACTCTCTGGTGTCTAATTCTGGGGTCTCTAAAATCGTGCCCAAGGGAACTAGTTTCAGGATGGTTCTCAGCTTGCAATTTGCTGGTTTAGTTTTTTGAGGACGGAAGCTGAGCTTCAGTTGATTTGCCACTGACAGAACGGGGTTGGGAAATGTTGGCTGAGGAATGAATGAATGGGTGAATGAACGAGTGGCATTCTAAGCTGCTGTTAGATCTATTAGTAAAATAAGGCCGGGAATGTTCTAAGGCTCTACGAGGAAGTGGGTAGGATATCATGGGGGGAGGACAGAGAAGAAGGTGACACCAAGTCAAATCCTGTCACATCCCAGCTGTTTACATTCCCAGACCAGCCAGGGCTGCTACAGTAGCTCATCTGGTCATCTGGTCCCTGTCCTCAGAGAGCATGGCTCCAAGCACATAAGTTCCATTTCGTAATTCCTGCTAACTCCTGCTCCAAGAACTCGGAACAGTTGTCCTCTGAGTAAGTGATCCATGGAATGGTCAAAGCTAAACTTCAGAGCCTTCTTTCTGTGTTTGTTTGTTTGTTTTTTGTTGGTGGTGGTGGTGGGTTTTTTGTTTGTTGTTTGTTTTTTTGTTTTGGTTTGTTTTGGTTTTTCAAAACAGAGTTTCTCTGCATAGCCCTGGCTGTCCTGGAACTCACTCTGTAGACCAGTTGCTCAAAATGGCAAAAACTGTTCACAAATTAAATGCTGTGCTGTACCAGGCTCGCCCTGAGCCCGCTCTGCATGTGTAAGCTGTGTGAAACTCTCTGGAGAAGGGGAGCCTGACCTACTGCGGTGCCAGCGGAGAGAGCTGGGGCACAGAGGACGATGGGGGCTCTCAGGTTTCATCACCACCACCCAAAGCCTAACTACTGCTCTGATTCCTCTTCTGTCCCCTCTCTCAGTGGAACCGGCACCCACCAGATAAGAGCAACATGCGGTCAAGCCTAGGACCTAGAGGACTAAATACTAATTTGAAGGTACAAAGCCTGATCCAGCCGGTTCTTGAGCCACACTGGCCAAATTTGAACACACTGACTCCCCCAAGGATCTACTGGAATCCCCTTCTGGGGCTGAGGTTTGTCTCACAAAGCTATAGGATGTCTAATGACCTGCACTCAACACACTCAGATGCAGGGCAAGCCTTTGAAATCTTTGAGTAGTATTCAAGCGAGTCCCCTATTCCTCATGTCTCAGTTACTTCTGTGGAGAGAGTCTCAGCGCACCACCATCCCAGGAATCACAAAAATTATTTCACTGCAGACCTTAGATGCTGCTGAGAAACAGAGCAGCCAGCAACACAGAAATTACAGAATTGTTTCAGTGAAACTTAGAGGGGAAACTGGGTATGTGTTCTGAGGACGCATTGGTGATAGGACATCGCAGAGGGCAAATGTGACTGATGCTTCCCCGGGCAGATACACCTTAGTAAATAAGATGGTCTCCAGGGATGGAGGGAGGCATGCATCTATAATCCCAAAAGTAAAGACATTGTGGAAAGAGGAATAAGAGTCCAAGGCCAACCTGGGCTACAAAGCAGCACTCTCCCCATCTCAGAAAACAAAATAAGGAGAACCAAAGAAAACAAGAAGGCTGTAAATGAAAACATTTTACTCAGCAGTATTGATGAGGGGCTGGAGAAGCAGAAGCCTTCTCACACAGCCGACTGCAATGTGCAAGACTTCAGCCACCATGAAAAGCATTCCCCAGCTTCCCAAAGCTTAAACAGAATGGTTATGGGACCAGAAATCCGACTTTTATGACTATATCCAAGAGAATGAAATCCAGGGCCGCACAAAAGCTTATACAAGGATGATCACAGGAGCGTTGTTTATAAGAGTGTGAAAACAACCCAAATATCCATCAGCTGGTGAGAAGATAATTAAAATGTGGCAGAGTCATGCCAGGATCAAATACGGATGTGTGCTCCAAGTAGATGGAGCTCTGGAAAGTACTGTGTGAACTAAAGAGACAGATCACATGTGGTATCATATTCCATCTGGAATAAGGTCTAGAGAGACAGGAAGTACAATGTTGATTGAGATGAAGTGGGCAAGGCACTTCTTTTTGTTGTGATAAAAATACTCTAAGATAGATTATATAACATTTACATGACCCTTATATAAGCTAAAAGACCAGAGGAGTAAAGTACATGTGTCAAGCACAATTCAGTGAAATTACTATTTAAAAACAAAAGCACATCTTTAATCCTAGTATGTCAAAACTGAGGCAGGAGGATTAGGAGTTCTAGAACATCCTCAGCTACCTAGCAAATCTGAGACGAGCCTGACCTACCTGAGCTTCTGTCTCAAAAACAAAACCAAACTGAAAGCTGCTGAAAGATGGCTTAGAGCGGCCAAGAGCTTGTTACT
Source organism: Montemys delectorum (assembly GCA_019843815.1). Lineage (NCBI taxonomy): Eukaryota > Metazoa > Chordata > Mammalia > Rodentia > Muridae > Montemys > Montemys delectorum. Next base: position 20,083 of record JADRCD010218932.1, read on the forward strand.
TTGACAGAGGACACTCACACAGTGGTTCACAACCATCCATAGCTCTAGGTCTAGGGGATCTGATGCCTTCCTCTGGCTTTTTGCAGGCACCAAACCACATGTGGTACAAATGTGGGCAAAATGCACGTACACAGAAAAATTGATAAATCTTTAAAAACCATACAAACCCATCCACAACACCACAAATCTGAAACAAAACAATCCTTTAAAAGAAATTATTTTCACCGGGTGGTAGTGGCTCACACCTTTAATCCCAGCTCTCAGGAGGCAGAGGCAGGGGGATCTCTGTGGGCTGAAGGCCAGCCTGGTCTACCTATGGAGTTCCAAGACAGCCAGGGATACACAGAGAAACCCTGTCTCAAAATTCCCCCATCCCACAAAAAGGTCTTATTTCGTCCTGCCTCCTAGAAGTGGTCTCTGCTAAACTTATCTCGTTCTAAGGATGCATCAATAGGAGCTGGGCCCAC
>JADRCD010218932.1:21679-40704 GCA_019843815.1 Montemys delectorum
GAGAGAGAGAGAGAGAGAGAGAGAGAGAGAGAGAGAGAGAGAGAGAGGCCCTTCGTAGAAGTTGCTATGTGGTAGCTTCAGAAAGGAAAACACACATCTGACTAATATGAAGGAGACTCCAAATTGCTCTTGGCAACAATCTCTCAACCCATTTCCCCTCCCTCTATTCATCTCTGCAGATCCCAGCCAAAGGAAAACAAACCGAACAGCCCTCTCCCTGGCCCAACCTGTGGGGCTGCACGGCTGAGCAGGGCTGAGCCAACAAACATCCCTGTGCAATTATACACCTGTGTAATTGCTGTAAACACAGGCCAGCCAGCCCGGTGCAAGCCACCCTCATCAAGCTAAGCATCTTAGTACCAGGGGGAAAACCATCTCCGTCCTGACAGCAGGATATCAAAGAGAAGCTCCATCTGATCCAGTGGCTTCCAGCTCAGATAGGTTTTTTTTTCCCCCTTTAGGAAAAGGGGGAAAGCAACTATCATTCTGGCCAGAGTGCTGAGTCGACCACAGAAGCAAGATCCCAGAGGATCACCCAGCCTGCCAGGAGCTGTGATATCTATCAGCCTGTAGTCCTCCCAGAAGTGACAGTTAATGCTAGAGGTAGTTATCGTGCCACTTGAGATGGAAAGAGAGTTAACAGACCAGACCCTGAAATAAGTATGGCTCTTTCAGGCTCCATCTGACATCATTCTATTAGGACAGGTATGTCTGATCAGCTAATGAAGAGGGCAGAGTGGCAGGCAATATGGTTAATGAGGGATCTTTTCAGCTAAGCCCAGAAGCCTCCATGGTAGGCTAGTAGTATAGGCCATTCTGAGACATGGGACTGGCTGGAGATCCGAATCACCAGTCCTAGGTCAGCTACCAAGTCTTGTGACAGTGGGCAAGCTCACGTATTAAGGTAAGGTCAGGGGCTTGAAACAGCGAGTGAGCCCTGAGAGTGTGGGATACTCCATCCTGCCTACTGAGGGGTGTGACTGGTGTATCAGGAGTGTGACAGACTGGGCAGTCCTTAGCCAACCTGCCACTGCTCCAAAGAGGGGCCAGTCCTCTCAGAAGTTGCACAGGGTACCTTCTTCATCTGCAGTTGCCATGTGCCCAAAACCAAGAGACTCACTTCAGAACCCGCGCGGTAGTAAGCCTGAGACCACCTAAATGGCAGGGGTCCCTGGCTTCCTGGGTGTTCAGAGCAGTGACTGATCCTGCTGTGTGCACTCTGGGAGCCAGGGACAAGTACTGTGACTTTAGCAAAGGGACAGTTGTTAGTCCAACTTCCTCCTTGCCTTCTCCCATCCCCCCTCATCACCCAGGTCTTCTATGACACCTCCCCACCTTTGCTTAGTCAGCCATTCCCAGAGAGATCTGGACATTCACATTACATCTCCCAATGGCAGAGGTCAGGGCCTGGCTGATTTCGTTTACGGACGGATGCCCAGCATTTACCATAGTGCCCAGAAACCCAGGCAGACGATACAAAAGCTGTTTCAAATTTATCTGACTGGAAAATAATCATCTTTTAAAAACAATCAATTCTACCTGTAACATTTATATACCATTTTATATCAATACTTTAATTGAAACAGTCTCCTCAATTATGGCCTATGATTCTGAAGGACATAGGATATGATGGGTGGCTCTGAATTTGGGCTCATCGATAGCTTACCTAATCCTTTTGAGCCTCAGTTTCTTCATCTGCAGAGTGGAACTAATGATGCTAACCCAACGGGCTGGTGGAGTTCAGGAGAAAATGTGGACAAGTGCTCTCTGGCACAGTGTGTCTCTCTGAGCTCCACATCTTCCCATGGCTTCTCCGATTTATCTTCAACACTGAACCTCACTAGGCAGGTCAAGGCTCCTGCTTTGCAGCCTACAGGCCTTTGCTCTCTCAGTCTTCCTCCTTAAAGTCCCTGGCCCCATGTCACCTGCTTTTTGAAGTCTATCTTGAAGTCCTCTGGTAGTCTGTGAAGAGCCTGGGTTCTTCTCTGGGTTTCACATAGAGCAGAGATTCTCAACCTTCCTAACGTGCCACAGTTCCTCATGTTGTGGTGACCCCCAGCCATAGGACTGTCTCATTGCTACTTCATAACTATAACTTTGCTACTGTTACGAATCATGATATAAACATCTGAGTTTTTCCGGTAGTCTTAGGTGACCCCTGTGAAAGGGTCAGTCAATCTTCAAAGGGGTCCATGACTTAAAGCTGCACATGCATCACCTATGGACTTAGCCTATGCCTCTGGAGGGGGAAATGAGAAAATCCAACTCCAATACTCTGCCTCTCCCGGCACAGCTCAGAAAGGTCTTGTGTGTTCCTTCCCTGTCTACCAGTTACACAAAGTCTGCTCCCTCCACGGGGTGGGGGGGGGCAGGGGGAAAGGTAGCATCGTGGGACCTGGTGGGTACAGATGCCCACTGTTCTGAGTAAGGGGTCTGGACTCCTATGCTGTCCCTGGCGTCGTTTTGGAGAATGATTGACACCCAGTTTCTCACCTGTAAAATGGAATGGATGGGGGGAGGGGTGGCTTGGGGAGCTTATGGAACCACCATAGAAATACTATGAGAGAAGGGGTAGGGGTGGGGGAGGTTAGAAGACTGGCTTTCTTTTCCCTACTCAGCTCCTCATGGGCTTTAAGGGGCTGTGGTGGCAGTACCCAGGCTGCTGAAAGTCCGTCCAGAGGGACTCCTAGGAACCTAATCAGTGAAAGCGCCAGGGGAAGAGTGGAGCTAAGGCTCGAACTTCTGCGAGTTGACCCTGCTCCCTCCTGCCTCCACCACCACACCAGCTCCCAACCTCCTGCCCCTTCCAGAAATCCATCTACTCTGAAGAAAACCTGCCTGCTCGCTGTGTCCGCTTCCTTCCTTCACATTTTCAAGTCCCGCAGTCAGAAAGAAGGGTTGGCAGTGGCATCGCCCCCAGGCAGCCACGGAAAGGCACAGAGCCAGCTCTGGCTGCTAAACCAAGAGGACAGCTGCCCCTTGCCTGTCTGTCTGTCCACCACCACAAGCCAGGCAGCAGAAGCCAGCATGGCAGTCGGACGCCAAGGGACTCCTCACCAGGAGGCATGAAGACTACAGGACCCAGCACAGAGAAGCTCCTTGCATGCTTGGGCTGGGTGGCGGGCGGGCCGCTCTTTCTAGCCTCCTGCCTAAGGTAAGACACGAGGGAGACTCAGATGCTGCAAGGGGGACAGAGGCCTGTGAATTCACGAGTAGGTTCCCCTGCACTTCCCACACCACATTGCCTCACCCCCAACAGAGCTGCAAGACCCTAGCTTGAGTTACTCGACCAAGAGAGAGTTTTCCCCATCTGCCCACTTGGGATGGAGGGCACGAAGGTCCCTCCACTCCCGTGAGCTCCAGATTTAAGCCTTAGGTCCCTGCCTCTTACCAGAACGCTTAGGGCATCTGTGGATCCCTTAAATTTTACTGCTCACGTTCGGGGACCACGACTTCTGCCAAATTGTCATCGATTTGTCCCTTCAAGTTTTTGCATCCGATACTCCAGCAGACCAACTTTTTTTTTCCTCCCGGGACGCGGGGTGTGCAATTTAAATTGATCATATTTGTCCACAACCGCCTTTGGCGGTCTCAAAGGAGGCTGCAAGGAGGAGAGACTACGGGTGTCACCGCAGAGTCCCAGGTTTTGCCCCAGGTTGGACTCGCATCTCCTCACCCTCATCCAGCCAGGCTAGGTTCAGAAACGATTCAGCTGCTGTGCCAGGCAGAGGCGGCAGGAGCCACTCTGCGCCGGAGGCGCCACCAGGGCCAGGCGCCCGCTGAGCTTCCCGGGGCGCCCAACCGGGCTCCGTCCCTCCTCCTCCCCGCCGCCCGGCCGCCCCGAGCCAGGATCACATCCCACCCTGGCCGAGGCCGCCGCAGACCCACCTGGCCACCCCGCGGACGTCGTGCTCGTGCCTGGGCTGTGTCCTGAGAGCCTCCAGGGTCTGAGGCTGGGCGTCCACGCGGCAGCGCTGCTCCGGGAGCCTGCCGCAGCCGGGGAGAGGTTGTCATTGATTCGAGCTGGGCGAGTTAAGCCATTCCAGGAGTGGTTTGGAGCGAGCACTCCCACCCCTCCCGCCAACCAGAAGTATTTGGCAGCCAGCCCCTTTCGTCCACCTGTACTGTTGAACGCGGGACAAGGACCGATTGCTCCAGTGGCTTTTCTTGCGTTTCTTTAGAATACGTAAATCAACCCTTTAGGAAAGGTAAAACAGAAATGAAAGCAAGGGCGGTGGAATGTTTTCTTTTTTTCTTTCTTTTTTTTTTTTTTTCCCCCCCATCCTCCTCCTTTTCTCTAATATTTCACAAAAAGCCTTACCACTTATCTCCAGGCAAGGGAGGCTTTTTATTATTATTGTTTTATTCAATTCTCTGTGTCTGTGTTTTATTTTTAGAGGCAATTTTGTTTCCATTTGCCTGAAACCTGAGCCCAATAAAATTACTAGAATTATATGTTTTCTCCTTAAAGGGTCGTGATTGTAACTTAACCAAATCAAACACACTACACCGATCACTCAAACCACACACACACACACACACACACACACACACACACACACACACACACCAGTGAGGAGATACCAGCCCCATAAGCATAAACACAGAGCTGAGATCCCCGGGTCATGAAACCTGGCCTGGGTGGGGTCATGAAGTCTGAGGCAGGAGCACCCACTGCCTCCTCTGTCCATCGGCGGACACTCACTTCACACTCTGACTCAATGCTATCCCACTTGTGGTGGGCCAACCACCATTACCGAGGTGTGGCCTAGCACCCTCTCCCCAGCCTGCCTGCACCACACCCTTTTTGTAGACTGCCATCTGGGAGGCTCCTGCTGGTTGATTCAGTCAAGTCTCCCTCCCCAAAGCTGTCTGGTCACCTGGGGGAAATGGCTCTTAACTCTTGAACAGCTGGGTGTTCTCAGGGGTAGGGAAGGAGCCAGGGAGGGAGTCCTTGTTGACCAGATGTCCCATGGGTCACAAACCACAGGAGACTGTAAGATGCTTGGCCTTCCTATGCCACTGCTCCAAGGGCTGAGACCCTAGCTCATCCTGCAGCCAGGCTACCGAGACCCATGAAGAATTAGCATTGGGGCTTCGGCTTTGAGCTGCAGAGCCCTTGAAGATGTTCCCACTAAACTCCAAGACCATCATCTTGGAGTGTGTCCGCCCAGAACCTATGGAAAGGGTCCCTCTGTAGTTCAGACAGAACCCAGAGTGCACAGTGTTTGGGGCAGGGTTTCTGTATAGCCTGGAATGAACTTGTCAGGTTCCCAGGAGGCAGTGTGGGGGAGGAGCTGCTGTGGAATACAGAATTGGGGGGATGAAGGGAAGAAGGGGTCACCTCATCAGAGTGGGCACAGAGTCTCCAAGATGAACGAGTCTATCATCATCAAAGCCACATATTCCACGGAGAAAACCAAAGAACTTAAAGTCAGACATTTGTCCGCAAGTCACCAGTTCTATAAATACATAACCAGGGGGGAAATTCTGCTCCACTCCCAGACTTGGGCAGGTAAATAGTCCAAAACAAGACCCAGATGGTGTTGGTACCCACCCAGAAAAGTATGTTGTGTACACACCCAAGGGGTCTGCCCCAGCAGCCACAGGTGGGAAAGTGCAAGGGGGGGCACTCTTGGCCTCCTCCATGGGGCAGATAAAGCATGGATGGGGGAACGGAAGGGTGTGGGGTAAAGTGCATACAGCACTATCCCCTGAGGAGCAGGGTGTGATTTCTACAGAGTGCCAAGGGACCATAGCAGCTAGCAGGGAAGCTTATGTGCACAGGCAGGCCAGAAGTTTATGCAGCTGTGAGAAGGAGGGCATGTGGGAGGAGGGCTGGGGAGTGAAGGCCGGAGGTGGAGTCCTGGGCACGTAGACAGCTGGCCTGGCTCAGAGGGTCCTCTTAGTGGGTCAAATATTAGGTGGGGCCCTGAGGGGGTAAAACCTGTTCGTGGATATGGCTGCAGTGCAAGGGAGGGCCGGCTTTTGGGAGAAGAGAGAGGGGAAAATGGAACACCTTTTCAAAGCCAGCTGAAACAGGGATATACAAAGAGGATATGGGCCAAGGGGGTGCAGGAGGGCTGATGAGGGAAGGGATAGAGGAGGGGAGGGGACTGGCTCAACCCATACCAAGCAGCCCTTCCTCACAGGACTCCAGCCAGCTCGGGAAGGACTGTCTGGGTAGGCCAGAGGGTGGTGCCAGGGCCACTGAATTTACAGCCAAGAGCCCAGAGGAGAGCTGGCCAATGTTCAGTCTACCCGCTGGGTCCTGTAGTGGACAGTCAGTGTCACGCCTCCCTCCCTCTTAATCACAGTGTGCGCCCTGCTGGGACACTCCCTTTGGAATAGCTTTGGGCAAGAAAAAAAAAAAAAGAGGAGTACCACCCCTTTAGCCTTACTTGGTGCCAGCTGCCTCCTGGGAACGGGAACATAAATAAAGGCAACTCAGAGAGGGCTGGGTAGGCAGAGGGGCAGTAGGAGGCTCCTGAAGCCATCCACAGAAGGGGCTCTGGGCAGGGCAGACTCTAGCCCTGTGATTGCCCATTTCCTTCTAGGTTGGTCCCTCCTCCTTCCCCCGCTCTCCATGGTCCATCCCTCTTACTCACCAGCTCTCCTGCTCTCTCCCCCCCTACCCTCTATCATCTGGCTCCCCGCCCTTGACTCCTGCTCTGTCCTCTCAGCTCAGAGCACTGAGTAGGATGGCTTTGCAGGCATATTGACTCTTGCTGGCCCTCAAACAAACAGTCCCTATGATCTAAGGACAAAGGGGGTCCCTTCCTCCATCACAGACTTGGCTTAGGACCTACAGAAAACCCACCATCAAATCAGCTACTGTTCTTGCAGGAAACCCCCGGGCAGGGCCTGCTTGTCACCATGGTGTGGCAATACAGACAGTTTCTACTATGCACGAACACACAGGAGCACAGTGTCCACAGGTAGAGACAGAAAGAGCAAGACACGCATCCGAGATGTTGTCTCCAGAGAAGAGACAAAACATTTGCCGAGGGTCTAGTCCCTCACTGGGCCCTTGCATCGATACTCTGAGGCAGTCCCTGTTGCTTTGCCGTGTACTGATGAAGAAACTGGGGCTCTGACAGGTCTTAGAACTCAAGATCACATTGCACGACACAGAATGAAGCTGGTCATCACAGCTTGGTCTTCAGGGTTCTGAGGCCCAAGGTCTGGAATTCAAGCCCTAGATCTTTGTCTAGGTGTACTATTCTTCTGTAGAGCTGGGCTTGGCCCATAGATGCCTCAGTTTCCCCACCTGCTGAACATGAGTGCAGTGTCTCTTACTGACCCCAGAGGGATTATTAAAACAGATGGTGGGTTTTCTGGACTCTATAGCTCTGGAAATGCCCTTGGCTCAAGGGAACTAGTCTTATTCAGGCTGGATTCAGGCAACTTTGCTGTCTCCTTCTCTGTTTTGGCCCCTGCTTTTGCCCATAGCCAATCACCCAATAGCTAGTCCATTTCCACAACAGACTGAAAATCTCTTCCTGCTACCCCGCTGGCTCCCTAGACAACGTCCCCCAAAGCCTCACATTGACTTCTGCAGAGACCTCTTGGCCCATCTCTCTGAGTCATCTGTATCTTGCTCCTGAGCCCCAGGCCACACGACCGCCCACACAATCTGATCAAAACTTGAACCTGGTCCTAGATTCTATCTACTACCAGTACTAGAGCATTTGCCCCACATGCATAAGATCCCGGGCTCAATCACTGGCACTATAAAAAAAAAAAATCAGACCACGTATGGGACACTTGAAATGCTCTCTCTGGACTGTGCACGGAGGTCACAAGACACTGCGAAGTCCCAGCTGCTCTCTTCAAATGGCCTCCCTCCTCCTCCTGTCCTTCTGTCACACAGACAGGTCACATCTCCTTTCCTCCCCTTTCTTTCCTTAACTTGAAATGCCTCCTTCCACCTCGGGTCTCACAGAAATGTCATCCCCTCAAATGGGGCTTTCCAGACCACACAGATAAATCAGGAGCTCCCTCCCTGCCTGTCCTCTGTCCAGGGCCTTTGATCAAAGCACCATGTCATTGATATACTTTATTTAACTGGGTGCTTCTGTTGATTGCTTTCTTTCACTGTCTCTCCTTTAGAATGGAGGTTTCCTGGGGGCCAGGGCCTGGTATCTTTCCTGCCTGGCATGTGGCGGGCACGGGACTGCTGTGTGCAATGGCTGCTATTGGGAGAACTCACAGCCTGGGAAGCACAGCACTGAATCTGGTCTGGGCTTTGCCACCGGACAGCAGTGTGTCCCCGGAGATGTCATGTGCCCCTCTAAAGCCACAGCCTCACCGTGTGTGAGTGGGGACCACAGATATGCAGCTGAGCATGAGCCCTTCAAGCATGGATGTGTGATGTCTAGACCTGCTTTCATCCCGGGAGAACTTGTGGAAGGGAGGACAAACAGCAAACATCCTAACTACAGCTCTGCATCTGGCTGGGGCAAGGCCTCACGGCTCTTAGTTGATGCCCTTGACTTTCCACCTCAGAGGACTGAAAGCTTATCACAGTCCTGATACAAGACTTGGTGATGGTCTGCAATGCCACCCTGCCCCTACCACTGGCAAGCCACTCAGGCTTGGAAACTGAGCTCCTCCGGTGATAGACCCAGCACGACAGTTGCCTTCCCAGGAGCCTTTTGCTCCCAGTGCTCTAGCTCTGAGGGTCCTAGTGTGCCAGACCTATGGTGGCGACAACTGGGGTAGGCACAGAGTGTGTTCATCTTCTTACAAGTGTCCTGAACCTGCTATCGGTATTGTTGCTGCTATTGTTGTTATGGTCACCATGATTATTTGGCAGTGCGCCCTGCATTCTAGACAACTGCTTTAACACCAAGTCACTTCCTCGGCCCGAAACATGGTATCTCACTTGGCCTTTAGAATAGTCGTTGAGAATAGCCCTACAAAGACCTGTATCCCTTTGCAGATGAGGAAGCCAAGGCCCAGATTAAAAAGCAAATGGCCAAAAGGGAGCCTTTTGACCCAAGTGAGGGGAGTTCCTGGTGAGATTCAGATCCTGGTAAGAATGTATAAGGTGTTTTTCCGTGTTAGAGAAAGTTTATGACACCGGAGAGAGGTCAGCCATGGTGGAAGGGCTGAGTATGTGCAGTGGCACAGGCAGGCAGTCTCCCTTCCTTCCTCTCTAAGCAGCACCACTTGTCAACAGCCCACCTTGAACTTGTCAGATGCACAACATGCACGCATTTAATCAGAGTTTGAGGGGAACGGAAGCCCCAGGGATGGGAACAATGGGACACTATGGCACTTCCCATGAAGACTTTCCCTGAGGACTGGCCTGTTCTCGGCTTCTCTAGGTTCTGCTCTGACTAGATGAGACCTCTACTCCAGCTCTGGTGGTCTCTGAGATCATCCTGTGGTGTCTCTCTGACCCATAACCAGAGCTCACCCAGGTACAGAGCTCCGTGTCGACAGCCCTGCCTGTGGTCACTCAGTTTATCAGTGGACCCTTCTGCCACTCTACTTCAGAAACAGACCGTGTCACTGCCAAGCTCCCCAAATTCCTCCATTCCTCCAAGTACCCAGAAATCATCCAGAGAAGTCGACCTCTGGAGCTGGCTGGCCATTGACTGCCCTGTCCCATGGGAGTTGGAGGATAAGGGGGTAAGGGGCCTAGGGAAGGACTGGATGTCTTTGGAGGTCTGCCTCTCGCTTGCTCCCAGGCCAGCTGGTGCTTGTCTGGGGCCAGGGAGCCTCAGAGGGGAGGTGCTGATTAAGCATAGGTGCTGGGGCGTTTGCCCTTGGAGGAGTGAAGAAAAGAGCTCTGTTGAACTAGGACACAGGGCAGGGCTAAGCCACTGGAACAGGGATAGGCTCTGAGTCTGGCTGGCTGTGTGGTTAGCAAGGAGAGAGAACAGTGCCCTAACCCTTGGCCCAAGGTCTAACTTCCTCTTAGATTGTATGGCACTCGGGGCAGGAGGAGGGAAGGGTGCCAACTAGGAGTCTGAGCTAAGCCTGGCTGGGGTGGGGCTGGGCCTGTCACCACCAGAGCAGGCTGGCAGCAGAGGGGAGGAGGAGGCTAGATCAGACTCATAGCAGGAAGAGAGGGGTATCAGCTGGAGGGTGGGTGGTTGGGTTCCCCTTTCTTCTCCACTTCATCTTCCTTCTACTCCTTCATTCCCCTTCTTCCCCTTCCTTTCACAGGTGTACACTAACCCCCACCCCCCACTCCCACCCACTTTCCCACCTTGATTAAGGCTTTGCTGGTGGCAACTAAATCTCCCAGAGTTGACCTTCCAACAGAGGGACAGTAAACACATGAATATCTGCTAAGACCTCAGGTAGGCCGGTCTGCTCTCGGTCCCTTCCAGGGCACAATCCCTCTCACCTCATTTGATCCTCACCCTGGGACACCAGGAGAACAGTAATTATAACGCCCATATCTAGTGAGGAAATGGGATGAAGGGTGGGGAGTCGGACTTACTCAAGGTCACCCTGGGAGTAGGCCTGATGCCCTGCCCAGTATTCCTGCTGCCAGCCCTCTTCTCCTAGCACAGGAGGCTTAGGTCTGTTCTTAGAGACAATTTTTTTTTTCAAGGAACATTTGTACATAGAAAATTAAGAGAAAAAAATGAACAAAGAACTTCGACCTAGACAAGCTGTAAATTTGCCTAACGTTAAGTGAATATTTGATATGCAAGATAGGCTCCCTAGGGGTCCAGCCACTCTCTCTGGCCTTGACTCATACTCTCTTGGGTAGACATGGTAGACTCTGGATTGTCCTCTCTGGGCCCTTTGCACTTGTGACTTCTTGTTGCCCACATAGGTTCCTAGGACCCTTTGGCATAAGAAATATTCGCATGGCATGAAGAGTCCATCATTAACCAACTTTAGATAGGTCCCTCCAATCCTACTTTATTAGGCCATGTCCTTAAGCTCTGTCTTGGGCCTGCCTAGGCCAATTTCAACAAAAACCTACTAAGTTTGGGGAAACCATTGTCTACCCCACTCCTGATATCTAACTGCTCTGGCCTCCTTCTGGGAGAGTCTTAACTTTGTTCAGTAAGAATTTGATGTTTTCTTTTAGCATTTTTCTACCCACAATACTGTAACCCCTCCCCCACCCCCTACTCCCTTTGTGTCCTTGTATTCAGAGCTGAGCCTAGAGTCTCCCCTCTGTGGCAGGCCTGGCTCAAATACAGCTAAAGCAAGAACAAGAAACCTAATTTTACTGTAACAACCCCCAATAAAGTTTCCCTTAGTCATTTTAGTGACTGTATGAATAACCGTTCTTTTAAAAAGCTACCAACTCGGACACAGTCACACCCAACTCTGACACCTACATTCTCATCTAACGCTCCAAGTGTCTCCTTGGACGGAGTGACTTCCAGACGATCCCCGGAAACACATCCAGAGCAATTTTTATTCTGAGTATACTCTCCCAGGCTATGTTAGAGTTCCAGGCTCCTTCAGTTAAAAGGTTCTTATTTGAAACAAAGCTTCCTGGATGGTAACTTTCATTCTTTCCTGGAGATGTGTTCCCTGACTCCAGGGCAGGGGCTCCTGGCTCTGTTGGGAGGCACTGAATCCAGAAGCTGTGTCAGAGGCAGGGGCATCCTGCAGAAGCTGGATTAGAGGGCTAGGCTCCTCTGCTTAGAGGACAGAGGCAGAGCGAGAGCCTGGGCTTCTTTGTGAGGCAGTTATCATTAGTTAAGAACATGGGAGCTTCTGAGCTGATGACCCCACCCCAGTCCTGCTGACTGTAGGCTTCGAGGGTACAGCACTAAGCCCATCCTCCTCTTCTCTGTTGGTGTGATTAGATAAGGTAACTTTTGAAGTTTAATGGCTTCCCTAGGAGGTCTTCTCCCTCCTCTCACCCTTCCGCAGACTTCCTGACTCCCTCAACCTGACCGACCATATGTTTCCCTGTAAGGCCTCCCTCCCCCATCTCTCTCCCCCACCACAGCTCTGTTCTTCCCACTCCAGCCTGGCAGGTTCTCACAGTCACTTGAACTTTAGACCCTTGACCCACAAGCATCTGTACATCAGGGCAAAAGACAATCTCAAAAGTCCCCTCCATAAATATTGGTAACAAGCTCCGGCCTTTCCGGAGCTTATACCCTCAGTTCAGCCCATCTGTCAGAAGCAACTCTGATGAAAATAGGAAGTGTAACAAAGCTGAGAGACACCTATAGTGTACAAACCCCAGAGATCTATAATGTACAATCCCAGAGATCTATAATGTACAATCCCAGGACAACTGTAGTGTACAAACCCAGGACAGCTATAGGGTACAAACCAAGGACAACTCTATAGCTGTATACACACCCAGGAATTTACATTGCTGTGTTTGCACAACTTATGGCTCAGGCTTAAGAAACAAAGCTATAGTGTGAGGCACAGATGATAGTCTTTGTCCGTTCACGTATTTGCGTGCATATCATAAATATGTGGTGCCCTTAGCTCCAGATGGTCAAATTGACTTGTCAAACCCTCTAAGACAGCTGTATTCAAGCTGACTTAGATATAAAGTATATTTGCCTCCTTTTGTCGATGGGTTTCTACCGTTAGTATTATATACAGGCAGCCATTGACAGTCAACTAGGATCAAATATATCAAATGGAGAATCCCAAAAAGAAACAGATTCATTGTGTTTTAAAATATATTCTATTCTGAGGGTTACTTGAGCACAAATACTGTGATCCTGTAGCAGCCGATTCGACAAATGAGATTGTTACTAACCGGTGGGTAGGTAGCACACATATGGGATACACTGGACAAAGGGAAGATTCACAACCTAGGCATGAGAATTGGGAAGGCAGATGTCATCATGTGATCCAGAATGACAGCCTGGGGATCAATGCTGGCAAATAGCAGTTAATGCAACCACACCCAATGAACAACCTGTGTTGTTCACCTCGGTTGGTCCCATCACGTAGGTGTGTTACAGTCTTCCATTGTGACGGCACGGTACAATGGGGTACTTTGAGACTAAAGAACACACTTACTTAGGTTTTATTTATGATTATTCTGTTTCATTATTAACTATTGTTATTAATCTCTCACTATGATTAATTGACAAGTTAAACCTTATATAAGCATTCAAAGATAGGAAAAATAGTGTATTGTTTTGTAGGAATCCAGAGGAGTCTTGGGACATACTATTGTAAGTGCTTCTATGAATTAAGTATTCCTCAAACTCTCAAATATATGACTTTATCCAAATGTTTTCCAGCTTCATGTAATTTAGGTAAACCTTTTGTGAATAAAACAATTTTAATATTGTTGGTTTCATAAAACTAGCCATCCATTAAATATGATACAATCAAGCTGGGTGTAGGCGTGCATGCTTTTAATCCCAGCACTTGGGAGGCCAAGGCAGATGAACCTCGGTGAGTTCCAGGCCAGCCTGGTTTACAGAGTGAGTTCCAGGATAGCCAAGACTACACAGAGAAACCATGTCTTAAACAAACAAACAAACAAACAAACAAACAAAAGTATGATACAATCATATATTTTGTATTTAATGTTTTTTTTGGTGTGTGTGTGTGTGTGTGTGTGTGTGGCCTAAAATGTATGTGTTATAAAATAAAAACAGCTAATAGGAAACAACCTAAATTAATAGACAGTTCTATTTAATGTCTTACACAATTTTTATGAACGTGTACTGACTGTAAGTGGGCAAGCATTTTATGAATAGACGTTCCAATTATGTTGTAGGTTGGCTAAAATAGTTTTCAAAATCTCTTTAGTAATTTGCTACCTTAGATCTATGCTAAATTAAACCAAATGACAGATCTTCATTGTGCCTAGGTCACTTCTAAGCAAGCCAAATACAGAGGCTTGAGTCAGGAAGCCCAAGTTTACATGTCCATGCCCTTGGGTCTTTCTTTTTATATAGTACAGGAAGGCTCTATATTTTGGGTCTGTTCATAAACACATTCTTTTTACTACATGGCGATTGTACTGTGAGACAGTAGATCTCATAAAAAAGTGAGATGAGATGAGGAACTTATAAATTTTCTAGTTTGTTGCAAAATCTTTGTCTGTGATAGACAATTTGTCTATTTCAAATCCTGAATGAAACACTGACATCGGATTGTTTTTCAAAGGATATTTTTCTCTCACCTTGTTAAAAAAAAAAAAAAAAGACATAGTAAAAGACAATTAGGAATCAGCCTTGATGACTCATGCCTATAATCTCAGCACTTGGGTGGCTGAGGCAGGAGGATAGCTATGAGTTTTAGGCTAGCTTGGGCCACACAGTGGTTTTAGGCCAGTCTGTGTTGCAGTATCAGATCCTACCTAGAACAGCAACAGTTTATCTGATGAGTTGACTTGAATGAAAAATATTAAATAAAAAAAAGATATTTTCTTTTTCTTGTGTGGTATGTGTGGGTAAATGGTATTAGTGGGAATATTTTGGAAGTTGCATAAAGGTCTTTATGGCAACTGTCTTAGTCAGGGTTTCTATTCTTGCACAGACATCATAACCAAGAAGCAAGTTGGGCAGGAAAGGGTTTATTCAGCTTACTTCTACATTGCTGTTTATCACCAAAGGAAGTCAGGACTGGAACTCAGGCAGGTCAGGAAGCAGGAGCTGATGCAGAGGCCATGGAGAGATGTTCCTTATTGGCTTGCCTCCCCTGGCTTGCTCAGCTTGCTCTCTTACAGAACCCAAGACTTCCAGCCCAGGGATGGCACCACCCACAAGGGGCTCTCCCATCCTTGATCACTAATTGAAAAAATGCCTTACAGTTGGATCTCATGGAGGCACTTGCCCAACTGAAGCTCCCTTCTCTGTGATAACTCCAGCCTGTGTCAAGTTGACACACAACCAGCCAGTACAGCTACCCTTGCTGTTCATGACATGCCTATTATAATGTCATCAGCCATAACTTTGAAAGCCAACACTGTACCACGGAAGTAACCAAACTTTCTAACAAATGAGCTCCCATCGGATCTTTGGCCATGACCCTCTTAACTCTGCTGTCCCATATGGAAAACTTCTACATTACAGATTCCATTCTAAAAGTTGGCCACCAACTGCTTCAGAGTTCTTTGTCCTCAGCAGAAAGGGGACTTCTCGGAGCCTCCTGGGAGGAACTGTGGTAAGTTCTCTGGGGTCCAGGTTTCTGGTGTCTTTCCTTATATGTAATGGTGAGCTCTACCTCTAGAGTAAATCAGGACTTCTAGGACAACAGCTGTTGTATTCATAAGCCTACTAGCCCCAGGGAGAACCCAGGAATGATTATGTGAGACAGAATGGAGAGATGAACGGGATGGTTGGCATTGTTCATTATGTTGCTGCTGCCTTGGGGGAGGGAGGGGGACCTCCTTTTTCTTTTGCATTAAGCTATCCAGAACCTACAGCCATTCGCCTGACGAAATATCCACCTTTTCCTCATGTCCGGTCTGTCCATAATTCAGAATGTTCTCCACTGAAGGAGGATCATCTATTTGTACACATTTAGAACTAATATGCTCTCTTTGTACCAGGGCATGATTAGAAACACCGGTTGTATATGTGATTGGCTGGAATGTCACATTTGAGGATAGGGTGTCAGATTATGGCCAGGCATTCTAAAAAGCCAAAAGTGACTTCAGAAAGCCAGTGCTTACAGCGCCCTCTTGGGAAAAACAGACTAGAACCTGGCTTGTAAGTGACAAAGGTCACTTCACTGTAGCTCCAGAACTTTAGGATATTTGGATATTTAAGGACCTCAATATACATATATATTATAAAGTGTGTGTGTGTGTGTGTGTGTGTGTGTATGTGTGTGGTTTGTCTGTGTCTGTGTCCCAAAGGTACAGTGGTGACAGTTTTCTGCTTTACTTCCCTGCTATGAGAAGCTTGTGAGGGCTCAGCCTCAGAGTCCCTAGGTTAAGTTCCTGCCCAGCCAACAAACAAACAAACAAATCCCAAGTTGATTATCAGTTACCATTCTTGCTGTGCCATGCTCACAATCTGGCCAAAGCCAATGAGACCAGACTGATTTTATAAACAAGAATAACTGTACATTGGTGGCCTTTGTCAAAAAGCAGACAGTGACTACAGAAGGCAATTTTGTATTTCCATGAGAAGCATCAGTGCGCCCTTCCGGTGAGGCCTGTCTGTCCTCCTTGTCAGCTGTGGGCTTGGGTCTTCCACCCACAGGCTGATCGGCATCCTGCCTTCTTATTCACTTCTCTGTTTGCTAGGGTTTGACTATGAGGAGTACAGGGATAGGAAGATGAGAGCAGGTGTGTGTGTGTGTGTGTGTGTGTGTGTGTGCACTCATGAGTGAGAGGGCAAGTAGTGAGTGTAGGTGAGGAGGCTAGAAGGACCAGTTGGCTGGGAGGCAGGATAGAACAAGGATTGTCAACCTGTCCTTTCTATGTGGCATCAGTACCAAATGGAGCATGTGCCGTAGCTGACTCCAGTGCCCTCACTGGAGCGTGGACTCACTCACCGTGCTGGATACCTGGTCAGCAAGGGATACCACCTCCAGCCCCCCATAAGGCCAGACACACTGCAGAGCACAGTGGCTCTGCACGACGACTCTGGAGACAGGGATCTTTGAATTGCAGCTAGACATTTTCTATGCTCTCAGGTCAGACTTCTAGGAGAGAGAGGAGGACAGGGCAGAACTAAATAGCCACACCAAGATCAAAACAGTGTACTTGGCTTCCTGAAGGAACCACATCAAAGAAAAGACTCATTGTTCACCCTCAGAGTCAGGACAGACGTGGAACTATGCTTGGAGCTCCGCACAAGTTATTTTTTAACAACTCCATAAAGTCAGTATATTATTTTCTTTTTTACAGGACAACTTTGAGCCAGGATTTGAACTCAGCTCACATTTACCACCTCTGATATCAGCCATCATGGGGAAGGGGACGTTTTGGGGCTCTGAATGCAACAGGAGAAACTAAGACAAAGCACAAGGCAGGCCCTGCTAATCATGAAAGCAGGAAACCATGAACCAAGGCCAGTGCTTGAGGCTGTCGATGCTGTTTGGGGGCATCTGCCAACAGAGAGGCAACAGCTTTCTCTCCCCTGGGTCTACTGAGGCATGCATTTCAGGGTGAGGTAACCGTAAAGTTCTTGATAGACTGAGTCTTACTGAGGAGAGATCAGGCAGCAGGTGGCCTCACTATGCAGCAAGGGAGGCACTAAGCATCTCTTAAGGCCACGGCCAACTCTCCTGGACATGTGGGTAGGATGTAGATTCCTGGGACCCATGTGGGCCCACAGAATTGGAATTTGAACCCCAATTCTGCATTCTCCCAGGTTTCCAGAAGGCTGTGAATGAAGCAGTGCTAGTTGGTGATTGGGTTTGGCTGAATTGTCATGGCAGTGCCATCTTTGGGAGTTGGTTGCTTCCAGTTCTCCAGAGTGGGACCTGGTTGGTCTTTCAGCTCCCACCTCAGCTATATTGGCAGCTTACAGCTCCATGTTCCGCCTCACATTTCTGCTTTGAGAGTCGAGCGTCTCTGTTCTGCCCATCCTCCGCGCTCTTTTCCTCTGGTCAGGCACGGGGAGGTCATGTACATTTGCACTGTGAGTTGGACACAGATAAGGGTTGTGGGTAGTGTGCTTGAGAGTGGAGAAATGGGACAGAGGTGAGGTGACAGCCAAGAGGGACAGAGGCCAGCCACCTAACCAGCCTGATCAGAAACATTTGTGCATGCAAGGGAAAATGTCATGGGAAGATGGCTGGGGCCAGCTGACAGATGTTACACATGCTACAGTGTGTGGAGTCTACACACTGGGGAAGGACAAGAATAAACATATACCTTAGCAGCCATTACTGGGACACAGTTATTTCTGAAGGACCTTGACTCTGGCTTATCAGGCTCCTTAGTGATGTGACACAATAGGCTTCAAGGGCTCCTTCAACCCTAAACCACTCTGTGGAACTGGGTATGGAGTGCGTTTCTTTTTCTGGGGGAGACAGGTTGCATCACACATTAGATTTTCAAAAGAGTTTATGAACTCCAAAAGAGTTCAGGAAAGAATATTCTGGTGAAAGAATGGAAGCCAGCTGGTAGTCTAACCTATTTTAGGAGGTGCATACATATTGTAGGGAGGGGAGGAAGCGGCTACAAAGTGGCCTTCCTCATACAGAGAGATGACAGGACAGAGGTACAGACGGGAGCAAGATGAACGATTGTTAAAATACTATTAAGATGATCAGGGCCACCCATGACACATGGGACAGCAGGGAATCATGGCATCCACACCATCCTCCCGTTTTACTTTTCCACGGCATAAATGGGTGAAATCGAAGCTGGGAAGAGACAGGCCCCTGTTGCAGAGGTGTCCCGAGTCCTTGCCCTCCAAGGAAAATGAGAGGCAGAGATAAAGCGGCCATGTAGCGATGGAGTCATTTTGTGGGAAAATGTGATTTAGTTTCACAACTTTTCCAGAACTGCCTCTTGCGTAAGATGGGACACATTTGACAAGAATCCCATGGAGCCCTTATTGAGTGCTTGGGCACTGTGAGAAGCACCTTACAAGTATTGTCTTGTTTATTTCTTACAGGAGCCCTGGTGGTTTGGGCAGCACCATAGCTTCTATTTTACAGGGGCGGAAATGAAGGCCCAGAGGTGTTGAGTCACTTGCCTTAAAACAAACATCTGTTAGTGAAGCAGTTGTACGGGAGCTTGTTGAATCAGTCCACAGTGTGGCTTGTACTTGGACGCCCTATTATAGGAGTGATATCCTGTGGTCTAAATCTCTGTCTTCCATAACAGGGCTGGACCCTGAATGTCTTAGGCCCACAGCTCCATTTGCGTTTACAAAGACAGTGCTATGTATGCACTTAAAATCACGCCACCCCTTAGTTCAATACAAGTATGTCAACACTTGCATTTGTCGGCTACCTAGAGGAGTCATTTTCTTGATGCCATCCTTTTAGCAAAGTATCATTTGTTTCACTGATGAGACAGAGGTAAAAGGGGGCCTGGGGAACCTACCTGAGGTCAGGTAGTAAGCGGAGGGGTTTGATCGCATCCACCATCTTTCTGCTTCTCAGCCTCTTTTTTTTTTTTTTTTTTTTTTTTT
>JADRCD010218933.1:0-17800 GCA_019843815.1 Montemys delectorum
CCAGGCAAGCAAGGGGGCCTGGAGAGATGACCTGGCTAGTGAGAGAGGGATGCAAGACTCTTTGGATGAGGACTTAGGGATGAGCCAGGGGCTCCGGACTGTGGTGGCACCCAGGCTCCCATTAAGAGACCTCATGTTACTATAGGGAGATGTCCTTCGAAGGCCAGAGGGTTATGGCCACTGCTCATCTATCTTCAGTAATTGGGTATCTCACCCTTGATAGGAGTACCTTTTTCAAATCTCTCTCTCTCTCTCTTTTTAAAATTTTATTTATTTGCTTATTTATTTAGTGTGTGTGCTCACATGTGTGCGTGCACCACGGTACACATGTGGCAGTCTGAAGACAAAATTTTTAGGAGTCAGGTCTCTCCTTCCACCATGTAGGTAGGTCCTGGGGTTTGAACTCAGGTGGTCAGTCTTGGCAGCAGGCACCTTTCCTGGCTGAGCCATCTTACCAATCCTTCTAATCTCCTTTGAAGCAACCTGCTTTTGGGGACACTTTGGGCATTTCTGCAGACTTTCAGGACAGTCACTGAGAGGCTGTCGGCCTGTAGCAGACAGACCCCTTCTGAGTTTCCTGCATGCCACAGAATTGTGATTTTGACCATTTCTTTGGAGGACCTGTGTGTTCTTGAAGGGCATGTTAGTATCTTAGTTAGGTTTTCTCTTCTGCGAGAAAACACTCGTGTAGTCTCTCATCCACGGAAGTCAAGGCAGGAACTCAAGAGAGGGACCTGGAGAGAGGAAATGATGGAGAGACCACGGAAGAGTGCTGTTTAGCAGTCGGCTCCCCGTGGCTTACTCAGCCTCTGTTCTTACAGCACCCAGCCAGGACCACCAGCCCAGAGGTGGCTCCGCTCACAGTGAGCTTGGACCTCCCACATCAAACATCAATCAAGAAAATGCACCACAGGCTTACTACAGGCTCATCTAATGGGTATATTTTCTCAGTTGAGGTCCCCACATCCAAAAATGACTCTAGCCTGTGTCAAATGGACATAAAACCAGACAGCACAATCTGTTAAGTGCCTCATGGCCGTGATAAAATAACCCACAAAAGCAGCCTCGGAGAGGAAGGTTGGATTTTGTCGCGTAATCGGACAGTACAAGCCCATCACTGTGGGGACATGTCAGCAGGAACGTGAGGCGGCTGGTCACATTGCAGCCGCAGTCAGAAAGCAGAGAGACAGATGCTGGGGCTCAGTTTGATTTCTCCTTTTTTATTCAGTCTTGGACTGCAGCCTTTTACATTCAGGGTGGGCCTTTCTACCTCCATTCACCTAATATAGAAACTCTATGGTGGACATGCCTAGACATTTGTCTCCATGCTGACTCTAGAGCCTGTAAAGTTGACAGTCATTAATAACTACCTCAGAGGGTCTGTGCAGGATTGGGGGCCTGCAGAAGACAAGGGCTCTCTGACTGCTCAGGGTCCAGGTCCAGTGTGGAGGTGAGAGGAGGATGTTGAGTGTTCTGTTCTGTTACTTCCGTCCTTTAAGACAAGATCTCTAACTGAACCTGAGCTAGGCCGGCAGCCATCAGGTCTCAGCAGTCCCCTGCCTCGACATACCATAGTGCTGAAGTTACAGGTCCAGGCAGCCAGGCCCAGGCTTTATACTTGGATGCTGGGGATTTGAACTCGGGTCTTCATGCTTGCACAGCAAACACTCTTCCTCACTGAGCCATCTCCCAAGATGCTAGCAAAGAGCTTTAATATGTCGCTTGGCTGAAGCGAGCACACTCACTGGTCCCATTGAGTCTGCAAACATATGCTGCTCCTCATTCTCCTCCGAGTGTCAGTTTTTTTCATTAAGTGAGGACATTTGTCCCTGCCGGGTCCCTACTTCTCAGTTAGCACCCCCTCACTCCCTTCCATCCCTTTCTTTCCTGTCTGGCCTCAGGCAGAGATCTCTCTTGAAAGCACATCATGAGGCAGGTCCCCTCCCAGGGAGAAGTACTCACCACCGAGCTCGATGACCTATATGCTTGATCTCTGGGACCCACATGGTAGAAGGAGAGAACTGACTCCCAACAAGTTGTCTTGTGACCTGCGCACACTGTGGTGCGCACACACACCTATACATGTACACAAATAACGAACAAAGCTGGGGCAGAGTTAGCTTTGTCACACCTCCTGGTACTGGCTTCTTGCTCTTACATGTCTGCCTCGTCTAGTAGTTTTTGTTTGTTTGTTTGTTTGTTTGTTTGTTTTTGTTTTTTGTCCTTTGTCCCGTGTGCTGAATACTTTTATGTCAACTCGTCCTGGAGCTAAAGTCATCTAAGAGGAAGGAACCTCGGATAAGAGAATGCCTCCATTAAGACCCAGATGTAAGGCATTTTCTCAATTAGTGATTGATGGAAGAAGGCCGGTCCCATGGTGAGAGGTACCATCCCTGGGCTGGTGGTTCTGGATTCTGTAAGAAAGCAGACTGAGAAAACCACAGAGGAGCAAGCCAGTAAGCAGCCCCCCTCCATGGCCTCTGCATCAGCCCCTGCCTCCAGGTTCCTGTTCTGTTTGAGTTCCTGTCCTGACTTCCTTCAGTGATGGTCTAAGATGTGGAAGTGTGAGCTAAACACACCCCAGCTTGCTTTTGGTAAAAGGTGTTTCACCATGGCGATAGCAACTCTAAGCAAGACAGCCAGAGTCTTACTACGCAGCCCTACTTGACCTATAACTTGCCACCTAGACCAGACTGGCCTTGACTTCTCAGAGATCTGCTCACTTCAGCCTTCTGAGAGGTTGCCTTCGGACTCTGTAAAGTCTTGTAGACTCTGTAGAGACTTCTGCCTCCTGAGAGGCTGGGGTCAAAGGAGTAGACTTCCCTGCCTGGCTCCTTGCTCATGCTAACAATCCCCTTTGCCTGCACAAAGCTGAGTGTATGAATAACTTGTAACCAAGCTCTCATACAAGATGGTAGGAGCATGTCAACCCTGCCCAGGGGACAGAGGTGCTTCAGAGGAGGGGACATTTGAGTTTCACTGGGAAGGGTCTTTGGGAAGAATAAAGAAGGGTATATAGGGAGGGGAACTTTTGTGTGCAGGACCAGGTTTGACAGAGGAGGATGAAGCACCCCTAGGTTCCATCTTAGGGGAGGGAGGGAGCTCACAAATTCATACTGAAGCCCTCTAGATATTGAGTTGCCCTTCAAACTTAGCCTTGGTCAGCCAGGCTGGTGAAACAGCGCCACCCACTGGTAGAGCCTGTGCTTGTCGTTGGCGTCTGCTGGGAGCTTTCCCCAGTCGAGTCGGAATGCCACCAGCCAGCAGAGAGGTCCAGAGTGAACCAGAGGGGAGCTGTACTGGAGGATCAAGCTCTCCCCCTGCAGTCCACGGGCCTGAAAGCAGCAGCCTCAGGCAGCTCTGGAAGGAAAAGTGCTCTCTGGCACCATTTGGCCAGAGTAGAATAATTGGGTCCCTGAGTGATTCCTCTGGCTCTGTCCACAGGGCCGAGGTCCAGCATTGGCGCTGTCAAAGATGCTAAGCAGCTTTCTGCCTCAGTTTCTTCATGTGCGAACTTGGAGTGATCATGGCCTCTATCTCTTGACTCGCTCTACATGAGCGTATATAAACCACTCAATTCACCAGATTAGGGCCAGCAGGATGGCTCAGCAGGAAAAGGTGCTTGCGGCCAAGCCTGAGTGAGGACCCAGGTTTGACTCCTGGGACACACACGGTGGAAGGAGAGAGCAGACCCCTCAAAGTTGTCCTTCCGTGATTTCTACATGTGTACTGCGGCATGTGCTCAGTGCTCTCCATCCAATATAATAAAGTATTTTTAAATGTTCCGTTTGGGGGCAATAATTATTTTTGCATACATGTGCAAATGCACCTGATGCTGTTCACTTTTTAAAAATTTAAAGATTTTTAATTGTTTTTAGTTAAGTGAATGATGGTTGTCTCTGTGTGTGAGTATATGCACATGAGCTCAGGTGCCTGTGCAGGCGAGAGACACTGGGATCGCCAGAGTGGGAGTTACAGGCAGTTGTGAGCTGCCTGATGTGGGTGCTCAGAATTAAACTGGAGTCTTCTGGAAGAGCTGTATATAGTTTTAGTGATGGAGGCATCTCTCCAGTCCCTGAGAACAATGTTAAAAGATTTACAGCCGGGCGGTGGTGACGCAGCCTTTAATCCCAGCACTTGGGAGGCAGAGGCAGGTGGATTTCTGAGTTCGAGGACAGGACAGCTTGGTCTACAGAGTGAGTTCCAGGACAGCCAGGGCTATACAGAGAAACCCTGTCTCAAAAAACAAAACAAAACAAAACAAATTACTTATCTTATTTTGTGTGTGTGTGTTTTGCTTGCATGTGTATATAGGCACCATGTATTTGCCACCTCAGAGTTCCAAAGCGTGAGTCTATGCCCTGGAACTGTGAGGAGGGTGCTGGGAACCGGACCTGGGCTCTCTGCCAGAGCAGCAAGTACTCTTAACCACTGAGCCATTTTCTCCAGCCCTCTGGCCACCTGTTTTGAGACAGGTTCTCTCACTGGCCTGGAACTCAGCAAGTAGGCTAGACTGGCTGTCCAGTGAACCTCAGGGATTGCCCTGTCTCCACCTCCCTCAGGCTGGGATTACACGTGCTTGCCACCACACCTGGCACTTTTTTACATGATTGCTGGGGGGTCAGAACTCAGGCCCTCAAGCTTGACCAGCAAGCGTGTTACCAGCTAAGCCATCTCTCTAGCATCATCACTTAAAATGTGCACTGGGGTACCTCTCAGGGGCCAGAGGCGAGGAGAGGGAGAGGCAGTATGTAGAGGGAACTCTCTCACTCCAAGTAGAGCAGGGACATGTAGCTAAACAGCGGAGACACTCTCTGGCTTGTGGAATGCTCATGAGGCACATCTTAGAAGGGACGTTCAAGAATTCCCGCAAGCAGAGCCCTCTTCCTGAAATCCAATTTTAGAAATGGCTGTGATTTGTGGGTTTTCCTGTCAACAGGATAGCTCCAGATGCTGCTACCAATTAACTCGTCATCTCTCCATTTGCCCATTAAATCACCCCATGCCGGTGGATTTAAATGTTCGCGAAGCCTCGAAGTCTTCCATGGAAGGGGGATGGGTGCAGACCTGTGAAGGCAGAAAGTGGGAGTAACGCACATGAGCCTGGACTTGCGATCTTTGACCATATAAGTTTTGTTTTGTTTTGTTTGTTTGTTC
Source organism: Montemys delectorum (assembly GCA_019843815.1). Lineage (NCBI taxonomy): Eukaryota > Metazoa > Chordata > Mammalia > Rodentia > Muridae > Montemys > Montemys delectorum. Next base: position 5,158 of record JADRCD010218933.1, read on the forward strand.
TTTTTGTTTGTTTGTTTGTTTGTTTGGGGGGGCTTGTTTTATTTTGTCTTGAGGCAGTGTCCCACTATGAATAGCCTAGAATGGTCTCAAACATGAGCTTCTCAAACCTCAGCCTCCCCAAGTGCCGGGATCACAGCTGTGCACCATAATCCTGGGCTTGATTTCATTTTTAAACCTTTCTTTGTGTGTGTCTGTGTCTGTGTATGTGCACGTACACACACAGTGCAGAGTGCACAGGTAGAAGTTAGAGGCTTTGGGAACTAGCTCTCTCCTTCCTTCCACCGTGTGAGTCAGGGGCAATCAGACTCAGGTCACCACACTTACAGGAAACATTTGTTTACCCATCATCCCATTACACCAGCCCTCTAACCTCACTTTTTGAGACTCGCTCTGGAGCTTGCCGACTTGGCCAGGCTGACTGGTCAGCAAGCCCTAGGAAGTCTCCCGTCTCCACCTCCTGAGTACTGGGATCATGAACACACAGCCCCACACCTGGCATTTCAAACTCACATCTTGTCCACACAAGGCAAGCACTGCGCCAACCACGCTGTCCCCTCAGCCCTGCTTTGAACCGTCTTGATGTGCCTAGGCTGGAGCGTTTTAACTGAGGTAGGATTCTAATGTGGCTATCTGAATTCTAATCAAAACGCATTTGCTGAGGGTGAGCACCGTTCTGATCACAGTGCAATCCCAGTCTTGCTTACTCAAGACTGTGAGACACTTCTCCACAACAGCTGGGTGTGTTTGGAAAGCTAGAGAAAGACAGGGATGAGCAGGGTCTGGGACATCCCTGGGTGAGCAATCCAGATCCTTAGAGGCAGAAGCCAGAGATTGCGTGGTTAACGCCTACCCCGGACAGTACAGAATATGCTTGAGATCAGCCAAGGCAACTTAAAAACCCTGTCTTAAAAAGAGGGCTGAGGTGTTTAGTGGGAAAATGCCTGCCTAGAATTCCCCAGTGAGGGGCTGGGGGCGTGGCTCAGTGGTAGAGCCCTGCCTAGAATTCCCCAGTGAGGGCTGGGGACATGGCTCAGTGGTAGAGCCCTGCCTAGAATCCCCCAGTGAGGGGGCTGGGGGCGTGGCTCAGTGGTAGAGCCCCTGCCTATAATCCCCCAGTGAGGGGCTGGGGGCGTGGCTCAGTGGTAGAGCCCTGCCTATAATCCCCCAGTGAGGGGCTGGGGGCGTGGCTCAGTGGTAGAGTACCTGCCTATAATCCCCCTTCCAACCTCCTCTTGAAGTGCTGCAGGGAGGGCATGTCCGAGTCCTATAATACCTGCTTGGCATCCTCTAGTGAGGGGTTAAGGGGTTAAGAAAAGGAAAGAGAGTCTGGAAGGGCCTCTGATCCCTGACTGGGTCTCCAGGGCTGATGATTTGTCTCTAACCACAGAGCCAGTGAGCACAAAGCTGAGGTGACAGGTCCCCGGTCCTGCTTGCCTCCCAAACTCTAAGAAGGCCCGGTACCTTCAGCAGCCAGTCTGGGGTGGATGGGCAAGAGGACATGCCCCACTGACCACGTCCTTGTGTTAGTTACAGGACTCTCATTAGACCGACCTACCGGGTTTCCTACCGCACGGTGACGGCGCTGGAGTGGAAGTGTTGCCCTGGATTTACCGGAAGCAACTGTGAAGAGGGTAAGTAGGAGTTGGGGCGCTAGCCATCTAGGCTGCAAGGGATATGGGTGTTTCTGTCCTCACCCCCATGTGCCCTGTGCCCACTGGTTCTCTTTCTATGTTCTTTGCTTTCCTAATGAATCCCTGAGCCCTGTGCTCTGGGCAAAGTGGTTCGCCATGCTTATGGGTCCTAACTTCGGTTCCTATTCACACTGGTTGGATGGGAAGTGGGGGAATCTCAGAAGCTACGGTCTTGGAGTGGGAATTTGATTTATAGCCCGTTTCTCCTGGCTCCAACGTGTTCAGAACTGGAACAGGTACTGCTAGCTGTTTGTGGCCAAGCAAATGCAGATGACATTTAGTCAGGTACAAACAGGCAGGCACCGGGATGGCAAGCTGAATCTAGCTTTCCTCAGTGTCAGAGGAAATACATATATTCGTATTCTTTTTGTGTACGTGTAGGTTGGTACACGTGAATGTGTGCATATTTGGAGATCAGAGGTTGACACTGGAGCCGTCCACCTCTTTCTTTTGACACAAGGTCTCTCACTGAGAGCTGGGGCTCCCTGATTAAGTTAGGCTGTCTGGTTGGACAGTGAGCCACAGGAATCCCCCTGCCTCCAGCTCCTGGATGTACACCAGCACACCTAGCTTAGTGATACTCAGGTCAAGACCTCACCACATGACCCTCCAGGCCCTCCAATGCATTTTTGATGTCTTAAATTTATGGTGAGTCTATCTGTGTGCTGTCCTGTTATAAGTCAAAAGGCATCGATCCATATTCAGTGTTGAAGCTTAGAAACGCCTACAATAACCTCTTTCAAAGAAGCTTCCTATCTCCCTTTGGCAAAAAACAAAAGAAAACCAAAAGTGGTAATAATAACAAAACTTGAGACTTTGTGTGTGTGTGTGGGGGGGGCGTAGATGTGCATGTGAGTAAGCATGGAGGTCAGATACATATCTATCTTAGTTAGATAGTTCCAGTTGTGTGAAGAGACACCACGACCAAGGCATCTTTTTTTTGTTTTTTGTTTTGTTTTGTTTTGTTTTTTGTTTTTCGAGACAGGGTTTCTCTGTGTAGCCCCGGCTGTCCTGGAACTCACTCTGTAGACCAGGCTGGCCTCGAACTCAGAAATCCGCCTGCCTCTGCCTCCCAAGTGCTGGGATCAAAGGCGTGCGCCACCACCGCCCAGCCCGAGGCAACTCTTATAAGGGACAACACTTAATTGGGGATGGCCTACTGTCACAGAGGTCCAATCTATGATCACCATGGCAGGAAGCATGGCAGCATCCAGGCAGGCATGGTGTTGGAGACAGAGCTGAGAGTTCTGTCGTGATCTGAAGAACAGCCAGGGAGAAGACTGTCTTCCAGACAGCCAGGAAGAAGGTCTCAAAGCCCACTCCCACAGTGACACATTTCCTCCAACAAGGCCACACCCACTTCAACAAGGCCACACCCACTTCAACAAGGCCACACCCACTTTGACAAGGCCACACCCACTTCGACAAGGCCAAACTTCCAAACAGTGCCACGCCCCAGGCTAAGCCTAGTCAAACCACCACCGCATCCTCTATCATTCTCCATCTGCTTCTTGCAACTTCCCTGTCTGTCTTTCTTCTTACAGATTTAAACCTCGTGTGCATGGGTGTTTTGAATGAGTGTATGTCTGTGTATCGTGTGCATGCTTAGTGCCCACAGAGGCCAGAAAAGAGTGTCAGACCCCCTGAAACTGGAGTTCTGGATGGCTGTGAGCTGCCATGTGGATGCTGGGACCTGAACTTGAGTCCTCTGCAAGAGCGGCCTGTGCTCCTAACTGCTGAGCCATCTCTTGAGTTTCTCCCCCCTGCTTCTTTGAGGCAGGCTCTTTCCCTGGATCTGAGGACTTGTGTTTTCACAGCTTGACCAGAAGCTCGCAAGCCCCAGCCACCTGCCTGCCCATACCTTTATGTATCTCTTTGTTTGCTTGTTTGGAATCCTATGAATTTCATTAGGGCTGCTTGTGATAGCCTAGCTGAGAGCAAAGCTTCCCTGAGGCTACAACACTGACGGAAACTGCCTCTCCCTCCCCAGCAACCATCCACTGCTGCAGATCCTTAGGGAAGGGTGGAGCCTCCTGAGCCCCTCCCTCCTCTAGGATGGGGTCTTGATGGGCCTAGTGTAGAGTAGCTCTCTTCTTGTAAGTAAACCTGACAGCCTCTGAGAGTACAAGAGTCCAGATGCTGAGCTACACCCACGAGACAGGATCCTGGAACACTCACACCTCCCTGCAGCTTTTACTGTCGTTCTGTCCCCTTCTCTGAGGTGTTCCCTGAGCCTTGGAGGGGGTGACAAGTTGCCACTAAATTGAAACAATATAGCCTATGTTCTGGAATCAGCCTAGAGGTCCACCTGTAGAGGAATGGACAAAGAAGCGCATGCATATGTAGGGGATTTTATTGAGCCACAGAGAAGAATGACATTCTGTCATTTTCAGGAAATGAATGAGGCATAGAACTTCATGCTGAGGAAATCAGCCAGGCTCTGAGAGGCCATGGGTTTGTGCGTCCTCTGCTTCCTCTCACGTCCAGAATCTAGATGACACGCTGTGTTTGTGTGTGGAAGATGGAGGTTGGTGTTGGGTGTCCGTCTCAAGTTCTCTCCACCTTACTTTTGGAGCCGATGTTGCTGCCTGGCAAGCTCCAGTCATCCCTGTCTCTGCCTCTCCAGTGACGGGATTTCAGGCATGCGTTGCTGTGTGCAGCTTTTACGTGGGTGCTGGGGATGCAAAGCATGTTCTCATGTGTGCACAGCAAGAGCTTTACAGACTGAGCCTGTATCCCTAGCCCTTAAGACATTTTAAGAAAGTTTCTGACTCATGCAGGACCTGGATCTTCCTTTCTGCCAAAGCCGGGTACAGGAGGCAGGCACTGAACATGAATACGGTTCTATCCTTTCTTTGCTAGGCCTGATCTAAGAGTGATTCCGCAGGGCTGGAGAGATGGCTGTATAGTTAAAGGTGACTGCTGCTCTTGCAGAGGACCCGAGTTCTGTTCCTAGCACCCACACCGGGTGGTTCTCGACTGCCTATAACTCTAGCTACAGGACATTCGACACCTTCTGACCTCCTTGACCTCTCCACATAACACATGCACCCACCCCATACATACTGCTGCATGTACATATAAGTACAAAATAAAATAAATCCCATGTCCTACCAACAGGTGTCCCTCCAGGGAGTCATATCCATGTCCCTCACCTTGAATATGATACAGCTGAGAGAGGACTTTCAGCCCAGTGTTACACATTGTCATTGGCGGGATGTCTGAACACCCAGGCTCTGAGGCAGAAAGAGAGTTAGTGTCCCACACTGAGAGCTGGGACCCAACTTTTTTTTCTGCCTAGAATTTTGAAGGTCTAGGGAAATCTCACCCAAAGTTATCGCAGCCAAAGCCTGGACGGAGTCTTTTCCCAGTATACACTGGGGTGGCCCTGTCTCTAGCAACTCAGAAGCCGGATCTCATTTGGGGTGTGTAGGCTTAGATTTTTTTCAAAACCTATATTAATTATGGTTCTTTAACACTTCAACCTCCTTTCTAGCCCACATCTATGTACTGGAGGCTATCCGCGAAGCGAAGACCCGCATCCTGGCACGGTGGGAGGGGTGAAGTGAAGGGGAAAGGGCGCGAGCAGGGAAGAGGAAGTGCCTCTGCCACCGCTGCTGATATTGTGGTGCTGCTGCCCCTCCCAGACGCTGCGCTGGCTGTGCTGAGCTGAGCTGAGCTGGCTGGCAAAGTGCAGGGTAGCTCCCGGTGGGTGGTCGAAGCTTCGGGAAAGCGTTCTCTTCCCAGGCAGCGTTACAACTCTTGTGAGAGATGCTCTCAGATGATGGAGTAATTCTCACACACCTTTAGTCTGGATAGGATCTTACATACAGTTCTGGGGTGGGTTGGGTCTGACATCAGGTGCTTCCTATTGGCTTGGCCTGAGATGCCTCATCTACATGAGGAAGGACTTGTGGGCACTGCCCCTACGTGACTGATGGCCACAATTCTCTCTATGGGAGTCTATGACTACGCGACAGGGGCCTGGAGTTGTGAGCAGGCAAAGCTTCTACGGTCCCTTCAGGGTCCCCGGTGCCTTAGCTCGACATTACCAGGCTTCCTCTGATGGTCCACCGAACCACAGCCCACTACCCACCAGGGGTAGGGGAAAAGAAAAGGTTAGTAGGAAACAGGGGTTGTGGACCTGTTTAGAAACAGTTCTTTGGGGGGGGGGGAATTCCAGTCTTTGTTGTCAGCAGTCCAGTTCAATAGCAAATCATCAAACATGAATCAGCAGAGGCAGTCCAGTCCACTTGGCAAACACCAAACAGGAATCAGTAGCAGCAGCTCGATCCAGAAGAAACCAAGAAGCTCTGCCAGTCAGCATGAAGCCGAGCAAGCAGCAGGAACATCCCCCAGAAGTTCTTTGGTGAGTTTCTGTCTACAAAGCAAAGATCAGCAAAGAAAGCAAGGCAAACCAATACTACGCGGCATCATCAGCAAAAACTAGCATCAGCAAAGCCCAGTGATGACCAGCAAAGAGCTGCAAGGTGAACTAAGGGAAGAGCTTCGTCCACTGTCCATGGGGTTATACTCACACTCTTTCCAAACATCAGGTTGCCTCTCAAGTGTCTGCTGCAGCAAAACACCACACGGCCTTTTACCAGGCAACTTCCAGAAAACCACCGCGTGTCTGCTTCAGCAAAACATCCTCTCCTAAGACAGTCTACAGAAAAACATCACATGACACAACCGAGTCTCCAGCAAAACCAGAAATTCCCACTTCAGCGGTGTTTGTTGTGGTTTGAATACGAAGCACCCCCCTCCACACACACACACACACACACACACACACACACACACACACACACTCATGTTAGGTTCCCAGCCGTGGCACTGCTTTGTAGATTGTGGGACCTTTAGGATGTGGGGACTTGATGGAGGAAGTGAATGATATGGGGTGGGGGTCGGGTGGGGTGAGGTGGACTTGGAGGTTTGTGGTAAAATTTGTCTCCCCGATGGGCAGACTAAACAATGTCTACCCCACTCATGACATCCCAATAACAAACCAAAGTTCCATTCCACCAAACTTCATCCTGGGGAAATAAGGGATGAGAAGGAGGCCAGATGTTGGAGCATGGGTGACCCTAACGCAATCTCACTGGAAGACCTGTACCCAGCATGGAAAGTGACTCCCATGGCTGCTCAGATGAGCCCCTTCCTCTAGTCTTCCTCAGTCTATGTACCCCAGCACCTCCCTGAGATCCCCAAGGCAGAACTAGGAATTAGGGCAGAACTAGAAATAAATAGCTGTTGGGAGTGGAAGATATTCAGACGAGGGTCCGATGACCCTCCCCACTACATCATTCTTTGCGGAATGTCAGCGCTCAACCAGCACAGCTATGATGACCTTTTGCAGGCAAGCACAGCCGGTCCTACGACGATGGTGGTTGTTTGGCTCGAGACAGTGCTGTGAAACCAGTTTACAACCCACTTCCTGTCTACTCTCTGCTTCCTGTTCCTCTGAGATGTGAGGAAGCAGGGATTCCAAGCTACACATTCCTGCCACCTTGGAACTAACTGTTCACCTCCATGCCTTCCTTTCCATATGGACTTTATCTCTTGAAACCATGAGCCAAAATAACCCCCTCTTGTCTTAAAGAGCTTCCTGTCGGATATTTGGTCACAGCACCCAGAAAAATAACTAACGGAGTGTTATGGGGATTTGCGATAAGTTAAGGACCCCAACCAGCTGGAGATAAATTTAACCTAAGTGTGGAACTGTCCTTTATTTTCCCCTTTCTTTGTTTCCAGCAGGAAATAAATCTAGGATGGATGGAAATGAATCCCCAGGGGCCCCGTAAGGGGGCAAGGCAGGCCTGGGGCAGAGGGGTTTTGCTAGTGGTTTTAAGCATGGAGCTGGTTGATTTCAGTCCAAATGAGGCTGCCCTTTCACCCCACCCCTGCTCTGTGTATAAGCCTGTTTTTATTTTGAATGGCAGAGCATTCAAAGCCAAAGGAATTCTCCTGGGAGGAGCTGAGGTCACCCCTGGCCAATCTGCAGAGCTCAGCATTTTGGAAAATGATTCCTAGTGAATCTGAGGAGGTCTTTATGGCTTGTCTTCCACGGCTGCCATTAAAGCAGGACATAAGCAAGTATGGCTGTTTTTTAAAATGTATGACAGACTTAGGAGTTCCAGGTACTGCGTTAGATGCTCATGTTGCAATGATGAAGCGGGAAGCTTGAGCATTCCTAGGTGCAGGGTTACACAATGTATCTAAATGAATAAGTGGAGGATCCCATGCTAGGAAAGAACTTAACTTTGAGCATTCCTAGGTGCAGGGTTACACAATGTATCTAAATGAATAAGTGGAGGATCCCATGCTAGGAAAGAACTTAACTGAATGTTTGTTTGAAATTCTGTGGAAGCCCAAGGGATAGAGATTGGTGGGTAGGGGTTCTTGCAGGCTTGGCCCTCTGGCTTCTACTTATTTTCAGGGGACCCTACTTCCTAGATATTGCTATATTTCCTTTCAAAAAATCCTTATCTCTTTCTTCCTAGTTCCTTCCCATTAGTGCTTTTTACCATCAAGAGAAGAATCTTAAGAGCTGGGGGCGTGGCTCAGTGGTAGAGCACCTGCCTAGAATCCCCCAGTGAGGGGCTGGGGGTGTGGCTCAGTGGTAGAGCCCTGCCTAGAATCCCCCAGAATTGTCACACCTTCCCAACCATGATAGACTTCATCCCTTGAACCAAGAGCTTAAATAAAAACACTCCTCTCTTAGAAACAAGGAGCTCAACTACTATGTGGCCTCATGCAAGCAGAAGGTGGTTCTGTGGCATCATCCATCCATCCATCCATCCATCCATTCACTGAAGGTTCCAGCTCTTTTTTTGGTTCCAGCCCTTGCAAGAGAGCAGCAGAATACACTCTACACAGAGGCTCATTCCCCGGGATGACTCTGAGCGGCCATAGTAATTAATCAGGTGCATGCGTGTGCGGGTGCACACGCTCATGTGTGAGCATGCATCTGGAAGCCAGAGGACAATCTTGGCTGCCTATCCTTAGGTACAGTCTACCTTGAGTCTTTTGTTGTTCTTGTTTGCTTTGAGATAAGCTCACCAACAGGTCTGGAACTCAACAAGTCGTCTGGGGCTGGGACTGTATTAACAATAAAAGAACTCGGTGGGTGATGCTCTCCGTCATACACAAATGTCTGCACTTTCATTCCTAGTATTACATAAGCCAGACAGTGGCATATGCCTCTAATCCTGGGTGGCAGGAAGATCAAACGTTCAGGTTCATCAAAGCAAGTTTGAGGACAGCCTGAGCTACATGAGACCCTGTTTGAAAAAAACAAAACAAAACAAAACAAAACAAAACAAAACAAAACAAAAAGGAACAACAGCAATAACAAATGGTATTATTATTATTATTATTATTATTATTATTATTATTATTATTATTATTGAGATAGGGTTTCATTGCGCAGCCCTGGGTTTCCTGGAACTTGCTCTCTAGACAAGGCTGGCTTTGAACTCACAGAGATCTGCTTGCTTCTGCCTCCTGAGTGCTAGAATTAAAGGCATGCACCACCATCAGCCAAGAAATGTATTATTTACATGAGGTCCTGCTAAGATCACTGGGGAAGTTGAGGCTGAGTGCCACTAATGCTGCCAGGGTGGCCCAGTGAAGGGGACATTTCATAGCACTGACTGCTGCCACTCAGTGTGTGTGTGTGTGTGTGTGTGTGTGTGTCCCCATCTGTTTGTACATGTGTGTGTGTGTGCTGCACATGTGCATGTATGTACTTACGTTTGGAGGTCAGAGGACAACTTTTATTGATTCCTCGGCTGCCACTCACCTTGTTTGCATGTGTGTGGTGTATGGACATGTTCAGATGAGTGTGTGCATGTGTGTGTGTATGTGTACATGGAGGTCAGAGGTCAACGTCAGTGTCTTCATCCACTGCTCCCTACCTTGAAACTGCCTTTCACTGAACCTGGAGCTTGCTCATTCAGTTAGGCTGGCTGGCCAGTGAGCTCCAGAGCTCTGCATGTGTCTGCACCCAGTGAAGGGGTTACAGATGTGCATCACCACCTGGCTTTTATGTGGGTTCTCAGGGTCAAGCTCAAGTCCTTATGTGTGTATGCCAAGTACTTTACTAATGAGAGGCCTCCTCTAAGCCGAACCCCCTCTTCTCTTTTACGTTTTCTCCACTTTTTGTGTGTATGTGATGTGCATGTACATGTTTGTATGTGTGTGTGTGTGTATGTGGAGGCCCAAGGTTGACATCAGGAATCACATTCAATCTTCCTTCCACCCTTGCTCATCGAGACAGGGGCTTTCAATTAAATCCAGAGCCAGACCACAATATATCTAGTCTCCCTAGCCAGCCTACTCTAAGAATCCCCATCTTGGCCTTTCCAGGCTGGAATTAAAGGTGGGCTGCCACACCCACCCTCACTGTGGATTCTGGGGATTTGAACTCATCCTCCCTCATGCTGTGTGGCCATCTCTGTAACCACTGAGCTGTGCCCCTGTCTACTCCTGCTCTGACACCTCCTTCTTTAGGGTCTCTGGTAGACTCTGTGCCCTGGTGAGGACAGGGGGCCAGTATCAGTGGCGTAGGGGAGGGGAGAGGGGAGGGGAGGATGAGCCGAGCCCTGTTGGCGTCTGCTTTCACTCAGCAGACACTGACTTCACGGAAGAGCTCCTAAGTCCATGATATCCCATCTCACCCTGAGCCCGTGATACCCCATCTCACCCTGAGCCTGTGATACCCCATCTCACCCTGAGCCCAAGATACTCCATCTCGCCCTGAGCCCATGATGCCCTATCTCACCCTGAGCCCGTGATACCCCATCTCACCCTGAGCCCGTGATACCTCATCTTACCCTGAGCCCGTGATACCCCATCGCACCCTGAGCCCGTGATACCCCATCTCACCCTGAGCCCGTGATACCCCATCTCACCCTGAGCCCATGATGCCCCATCTCACCCTGAGCCCGTGATACCCCATTCCAACCTGAGCCTGTGATACCCCATCTCACCCTGAGCCTGTGATACCCCATCTCACACTGAGTCCATGATACCCCATCTCACATTGAGCCCGTGATACCCCATCTCACACTGAGCCTGTGGTACACCCCCCCCCCCAGCTGGTTTCAGGCACCTGACAGAGTTCTGTTATCAGATCTTTGCCCACCTTTAGCCATGTTCTACGGAGCCCACGTATCACGTGAGCCTGCACATGTCACCTGCCTGACTTTTTTCTGGAAAGCTCTTGCTTAGCTCACAGAGCACATAGTGTGCCTTCTGGTCTATGCACACACCCAGAACACTTAGCCCTCCCCACTGTCACTGGCTTGGCAATGGGCTTTTCATAGAGGGTCACTGGAGCAGGGCAGGGTGAGCTCAAGGGAGACAGAGTACGTAGATGTCCCCTGCCCCATGTGAGTCTATGCCAAAGGGACCCTGTGTGTGTCTTCACTGTCCAGAGCTAGCCCATGTCACTCCAGGATAGAAGACAAAGGATGTCTTGGGTTGTCCTGGGATGGCTGACTGTAGGGTTCAGAGGCCATTGGTGTCCCCGAGTCACTGCCACTCCTATGGGACTCTGGAGTGATTTAGAACTTGTCACCGTTCAACAGGAAGGACCTTTGTGGTAGAGCATTTTGTGGCAGTTGTTTTGTTTTTGAAACAGCATTTCACTGTGTAGCCCAGGCTAGCTTCAAACTCAAAACCTTGATGCTGCAGCTTCCTGAATTCTGGATTACAGGTGTGTGTCATGGCACCAAGCTTCAGAGAACCACCGCCCACTTCGTCTTCCTCTCTCCTCCTTTATTGAGGCAAGGTCCTGTGCATCCCAGGCTGACTTCAAACTCTCTTTGTAACTAACGAGGATCTCAACCTTTGGCCATCCAGACTTCATCTCCTGAATGCTGGTATACATCAGAACCGAGATTATGTGGTCTGGGAATGGGACCCAGGGCTTCTTCCTGCTAGACTGGCACTCTAACAACCAAGCTACAGCTCAACCCTCAGGAAAGATTTTTAACATTCAAATTCATCTTGTAGTTATTTCAATTTACTTTCCTGGGGTCTCCATGACTGTGTGGTCAACAGTCCATCATACTGCTCCCAAAGGACCCTTCTTATTTCCTGCTTCCGGGGACACAAAGGCTGGAGTGGAGGTTGGTCCTGAGCTCCATGGAGGCCTGGAGAAATCAGGTGCAGGTATTGGGGATGGGGTTCAGCTGAAGGGACTGTGACCCTGTCTTCTGGCACTTCCCAATGCCCCCATACTCCTGGAAGCTGTTGGGAGGAGGGCTTGAGTCCGTGTCCCCAGCCTTCAAGCGTAGAACGGATACCTCAGAACTGCGTGGGATTTATGCTGTGGCTGGAAATCCTGGGATGCCTGTCAGACAGCTCATAGCCCCCAAACCCCATTTGAGGCTTTTTGTATCTGGTCTTTTAAACATGTGTGGAAGTCTCTCTCTCTCTCTCTCTCTCTCTCTCTCTCTCTCTCTCTCTCTGTGTGTGTGTGTGTGTGTGTGTGTGTGTCTGTGTGTTTGTGTGTCTGTGTAAGAGATTTTATATATGCATTTTTCTCTTTTGAGATTTTATTTGTTTTTATTACTTGTGTATGACTATTTGCCTGAAGATATGTCTATGCACCACATGCATACAGTATCCAAAAAGGCCAGAAGACAGTATCAGAACCTCTGAGAAAGGAACTGTAGATGATTGTGAGCTACCATGTGGGTGCTAAGAATTGAACCTGGGTCCTCTTGAAGAGCAGCAAATACTTTTAAGAACTGAGACATCTCTCTGGCCTCAGCCATATATGCATTTTTCTTTTCTTTTATCTTTTTAAAGTGCTTCTCTTTAAAATTTTTATTGATATGTGTGTGCACATGTATGCCCGTACCATGGCATTTGTGTCATCTCTCTCTCTCTCTTTCTCTCTCTCTCTCTCTCTCTCTCTCTCTCTCTCTCTCTCTCTCTCT
>JADRCD010218933.1:24022-37238 GCA_019843815.1 Montemys delectorum
GGCAGAGGCAGAGGCAGAGGCAGAGGCAGAGGCAGAGGCAGAGGCAGGATCTCTGTCAGCTTGATCTACAGAGAGTTCCAGGACAGCTAGGGCTATGCAGAGAGACCCTGCCTTGAAAATAAAACAGAAAATGTTTATTTACTTTTATTTCATATGGATGGATGTTTTGCCTGCATATATACATGCAGCTCTTTCAGATGCCAGAAGAGGTATTATATCCTCTGAAACTGGAGTCACGGACAGCCGTGAACTGCCACACAGGTGCTGGGAACTGAATCCAGGTCCTCTGCAAGAGCAACAAGTGTTCTTAACCACCGAGCCATATCTTTAACCTCACCTGTGTGCATGTGCATGTGCATGTGCGGGTATGCCACAATACCCCTGTGGAGGTCAGAGGACACACTCTGGGAATTGGTTCTTTCCTTTGAGCATGCAGATCCCAGGAATTGAACTCATGCCCCAGTCTCGTCTGCAAGCTCCTTTACCAGCTGAGCTATCTTGCTGGCCCCTTCCCTCTTCTTTCCTAACATGACACTGACTTACCGCTAGCATGTACCTTTCTCAGGCAAAATTTTGTACTTTCGTGTCATATATAAATTTGTATAATTGAGCCAAGAACGGATTTGCATGCCCGTAATCTCTGTAAGCACCAGGGAGGTAGATGCAGAAGGATCAGGAGAGGAGTTCAAGGTCATCCGTGGCTATGTAGTGAGGTCAAGGCCAGCCTGAGACATGTGGGACCTTGTTCATTTTAAAAAGACATTGAAGTTTTGCTGAAGTCATACACAGCTTGCTTTTTCATGTAAGATATTTGCGAGGTCCATCCACATAGATTCTTTCCTCTCTAATTGATTTTTAACTGCTTTATAATATTTCCCAACATTGACATCCTACAGTCTGTTCCTCTGACCCTTACTGAAAGGTAATTAGTTGTCTTACCATTGTGAGTGGAATTGCAGGGAAGAAATTTGGAGCTTTTTTGGTTTTGGTTTTGTTTTGAGACAGGGTCTCTCTGTGTAGCCCTCCCTGTCCTGGAACTCATTTTGTAGACCAGGCTGGCCTCGAACTCAGAAATCCACCTGTCTCTGCCTCCTGAGGGCTGGGATTAAAGGCGAGTGCCACCTCATCTACTCAACTTTGGGGTTTTGTATTTGTAAACAAAAACTTCCCAGACTGAACGTTATTATGTTTTACTCTTAATTTTTTTGTATGTTTGTTTGTGCAGTGTGTGGGTATGCATTTGTCTGTATATATGCATGTATGTGTGGGGATCCACATATGTATAGATGTGCGTATACATATGTAGGGTGTGTGTGCACATGTGTGTGAGTATGCATGCAGGTGTGTGGGGTATGTGCATGTGTGTGTACATACATATGTAGGGCATTGTGAGCACATATATGTGGGTACATGCAAGTGTGCATGTGTGGGTGTTTGTACATATGTGTGTGCATGCAAACATCAAAAGTTGATGTGATGTATCTTTTTTGATCACTTTGAGACAAGGTTTCTCACTGAGCCTTGAGCTTACCGATTGGCTAGACTGGCCAGGGAGTACCAGAGCTTTGCCCCTCTCCTCTCCCTAAACACTGGGTTTCAGATGTGTGCTTCCAAGGCTGGCTTTTACCTAGGTGCCAAGGCTCAAATGGTGCACTTACATGGCCGACAGGTTTTGTTTTTGTTTTAAGATTTATTTATTTTTATGTATATGAGTACATTATAGCTGTACTGATGGTTGTGAGCCATCATGTGGTTGCTGGGAATTTGAATTCAGAACCTCTGCTCTCTCTGGTCGGCCCTGCTTGTTCTGGCCTAAAGATTTATTTATTATTATATGTAAGTACACTGTAGCCTCTCACCAGCCCCAGACTGACTAAGTTTTGTCAACTCACCGATGAGCGGTTATAACACATTTTGAAAATTACATTTCTCTAACATGTGGAAAGTTCTGGCTCCTTTCAGTCTTGTCTCCAAATTACTGAATTGTTCTGTGCCTCTTGAGTTTAGCTGTGTATAAAACTCGTGGGCAGGGGCTGGAGAGATGGCTCAGCACTTAATAGCAATGGGATCCTTTGCTTTTACCCTTTCAGAGGATCCAGGGTTTGATTTCCAGCACCTACTTGGTGGCTCACAACCATCTTTAACTTCAGGGATCTGACACTCTCTTCAGACCTCTGTGTGCACCAGATATGTGCATGGTGCACATGCACAGGTAGGAGAAACACTTATACACAGAAAATAAAATAAATAAATCAAAATAAAACCACCCACCTTAGTCTGCAGATGTTTCTCTCTGTCCTTTGGGAGACAATCTTCCATTATCTGTGGCCTCTGTAGTTGCTTTTCAAAGGTCTTCCAAAATGTCTTTGGAGACAACTCTTTTCCTTTTGTAATTTGCCAGATTTTGTCTTTGTCTTTGGTGTTCCAAAGACTGGTGATTATCTATGTATCAATCCATGACAATTGGATTGATTGGATCTCATGTCCTTCGACTGCAGGTCAGCAAGATGATTCAGTGGCTAAAGGTGCTTGCCACCAAGCCTGATAACTTGAGTTTGATCCCCAGAATCCACATGGTAGAAGGTGAGAAGTTGTCCTCTGATCTCCACAGACAAGTGCCCCCTCTCACCCAATGTAAAACAAAACAAGTAAATGTAATAATCTTTGGAGTGTGTGATAAAACCCGGTGTGCTTTGCACACACTGAGCAAATGCTCTATCACTGAACTATATAGCACAACCCTTGGTTATCTGAGAGAGGGTTGTGCTCAAAACCTCATGATCCTCCTGTCTCATCCTCTGGGATGCTGGGAGTGCAGTTATACACCATTAAGCCCAATCAATGATACAATTATTTTCATGTGAATGTTGACTGTGGTGTGTGTGCATGTGCGTAGTTGTGTGTGTGTGTGTGTGTGTGTGTGTGTGTGTGTGTGTGTGTATGTGTTATACCTAAGTACATGTGCCTGAAGTCTCGAGGTCAGCATGTGTTATCTTTCTCAATCACTGCCCACTTCATTTATAGAGGCAAAATTACTGAACAAAATTACCAATTTGGATGGTCTAGTTAGCCAGCGTGCCCCAGGACCCTCTACCTCCACTCCTACTGGCTTTTAGAATCTAAACTCCAGTTGTGTGTACTGAGCCTAGGATGCGCTGATTTTGAATCAATTATACAGCACGGCTGCCAAGGGCTTTCTTACAAGACCAGATACATGCCTAGAGCCCCTTTCCAAAGTCAGGCATGAACTCGAGGTGTAAGCCTGGAGCTTGGGAAACAGTTCAGTCAGTAAAGAACCTAGCAGGTATGGTGACCTGAGCTTCATCCTCATAATCCACATTAAAAAAAAAAATCTAGGCATGTCACAGATACCACCACCCTAGTTCTAGGACGATCTCTGTGAGTTCAAGGCCAGTCTGATCTACACATCAAGTCCTAGGCCAGCCAGGGCTACCTTCTGAGTCCCTGTCTCAAAAACAGGACACACAAAACACAAAACAAAACTTAAAACTCCACAAACCCAGATGGATGGTATGTAAGGAATAACGGCCTCTATTGTCCTCTATTCTCCACACATGCACACGCACCCACACTCGAGGGCACCTGCCCTCACATAAACATATCAGTGTGACCTGTGCTGCAAGAGACACCGAACTTCATCCAGGATGCAGGCTCAGGAGATAATAGAAGGCTGTGGTTCCCTGTCTATCTTTCTTTGTCCTGGTAGGTCATCATTTTCCTTTTCTGTGGCCACTTGTATCTAACAGTTGTCTTGGTCACTTTATTTCATTCATCTGTGCCCTGAAGAGACCTATCTTGGTGTCTTAGTCAGGGTTTCTATTGCTGCAATGAAACACTATGACCACAACGCAACTTGGGAAGTAGAGAAGGGTTTACTTGGCTTATACTTCCACAAAATTCATCACTGAAGGAAGTCAGAACAGGAACTCCAACAGGGCAGGAATCTGGAGGCAGGAGCTGGTGCAGAGGCCATAGAGGCGTGCTGCTCACTGGCTTGCTTCTTTTGACTTGCTCAGCCTGCTTTCTTACAGAACCCAGGACCACCAGCCCAGGAGACGACACCTCCAACAGTGGGCTGGGCCCTCCCCCATCAATCACTAATTAAGAAAATGCCTTACAGCTCGATCTTAAGGAAGCATTTCCTTAACTGGGGGGGGGGGGGCTCCTTTCAGGTAACTCTAACTTGTGTATCAAGTTGACATAAGACCAGCCAGTACACATAAGTTACTTTTCTCTTGAAACCAAATGCCTAAAAAAATCATCTTAAGGAAGGAAAGGGTCTGGAGAGGTGACTCAGTGGGTAAAAGTGCTTGACACGCAAGCCTGATATGAGTTTCATCCTGGGAATGCAGAGTGTACAGAGAGAACTGACTCCCAAAAGCTGTCCTCTGGTCTTCACATGCATGCTGGGGTATGTGTGCACACATCTCCTGTATTATACACACAGTAAGTAAGTAAGTAAGTAAGTAAGTAAGTAAGTAAGTAAGTAAATAAGTAAATAAGTAAAATTAAGGAAATACAAATTTATTTAGGCTTCCATTTTGAAGGTCCAGTCCATCATGGTAGGAAGGCATAGCATCAGGAGCCAGGCTGCTGTTACTTTGTGTCCATAGTCAGGGAGCAGAGGGAGATGTTACATTGTGTCCACAGTCAGAAAGCAGAGAGAGATGTTACATTGTGTCTATAGTCAGGAAGCAGAGAGATGTTATATTGTTTCTACAGTCAGAAAGCAGAGAGAGATGTTACATTGTGTCTATAGTCAGGGAGCAGAGGGAGATGTTACATTGTGTCCACAATCAGTAAGCAGAGGGAGATGGATGCTAGCGGAGATGGATGCTAGCGCTCAGCTCACTTTCTCCTTTTTATGACGCTCAGAACCCCAGGCCACATCTAGAGTAGATATCCCCACTTTAACTACCTGATCTACTTAATTTTGTAAAAAAAATACATTTAATTTCGTGTGTGTGTGTGTGTGTGTGTGTGTGTGTGTGTGTGTGTGTATGTGTGCACACATACATCTGTGGAGGTCAGAGGAAAACCTGTGGCTATCAGTTCTCTCCTTCCACCACATGGATCCTAAAGGATTGACCTTAGCTTGTCAGGCTTGGCAGCAAGTGCCTTTACTCAATGAACCGTCTCACAGTCCCTCAACTAACTTAATCTAGATAATCCTTCGTAGACTTGTACAGAGGTCCATTTCCATGGTGACTCTAAATCCCATCACTCTGATAATTAAGATCAGTCATTACATTGTGGAGACAGATTTCGACTTCTAATAGCCCTGCCAGGGTTGGGGCTGGGAGGCTCTGCATTTGTGTGTGTGTGGGGGGGGGGGGGGAACAGCCTGGGGTATCAGGTAAGGGGCGCCTGGGGTGGGTCTCCATCTCATGCTGCATCCATGTGGCCCAGGATGGTGGCATCTTCTCCCTGGGTTCCTGATGTTCATCTCAGATGGCCATGTGTAGGGAGCAAAGGGGTCTCAGTGGAGCCAAGTTTATCTGGGGTTCCACAGTAAATCTTCATCCTCTGAAGTTGGGAATCCTCTGATGAAATCTATTCCTGAGCCTGAGGAGAATCTATAAAAGGTCATAGGCTTGTGAAGGTTCTAGAAAAGTCTGGAGATTCTTCTTGTGAGGGTAGCATCCCCCCTAGCACAGTGTCCAGTGGATCCTCTAGGCTTTATCAATGGTAACTGTTTTCTTCTGTGTGTGCGCGCGCGCATGTGATGTATGTGCTCGCCTGTCTGTGCGCGTGTGAAGGACAGTGGCGCATGCCAGGATGTCTTCTACAAACCGTCCCATAAAGCAACAGCTCTGAGCCTTCCTACACGATGCAACCCTTTAATACAGTTCCTTGTGTTGTGCTGACCCCCCAACCGCACAATTATTTCCATTGCTACTTCATAACTGTAAATTTGCTACTCTTACGAAATCCTAGTGTAAATGCGCGTTTTCCGATGGTCTCAGGGGATCTCTGTGAAAATGTCCTGTGAACCCTGAAGGGTCCCGACCCACAGGCTGAGAACCACTGCCATCGAAGGAACCAAGTTGAATTTTTTGATTCTGCCACACTCTCTGGAGCCCAAGGCTTTCAGTGTCCTGTTCCATCCTCTTGAGGTTTGCAAGACAGCTTCAGCCTGGTCCCAGAGCAGAACTCCCGGGAACTGGAGTGTTGACTCTGGGCTAGGGATCTTCCAGGGGAGGGCTGGAGCCTGGGCCCCGTCAGCCTGCTCCACCTCTACCGCCATCCCACCGGCAACTGCAGGAACAGGCCTGGGGTCTGCATTTATGGAATTCCTGTCTGCAAAAGCCTCACAGTTGTTTTCGATTAGCATACAAGTCGACATGCGTGTAGAACATCTGCTGTTAATCCACGTCCCGGTGGAAGGGAGATGCCAACA
Source organism: Montemys delectorum (assembly GCA_019843815.1). NCBI lineage: Eukaryota > Metazoa > Chordata > Mammalia > Rodentia > Muridae > Montemys > Montemys delectorum. The sequence goes on from JADRCD010218933.1 coordinate 30,444, forward strand.
CGTCGTTTATTAGGCACGTCCATCCCATAATGTCCTCGCTCTGCCTTTGTCTTCCATGGAGGAGGGCGTAAGGGTTCCAGAGTGTCTTTTATTTGGCTGCAGACCATGTTTCCTCCCGCCTAACGGGATCAGGGCGGAATGGATTCCAGGTTGTTAATGTATGCTATTTTGGAACCGGACTCTGCGGCTATTCATTCTGAAGTCTCTGGGCAAAACTCCAGCTCATGTTCGCCCCCTGGTCATCACAGCGGCATCAGAAACCTGGGTCCAGTCCTCCGGGGAAGGGCAGGAGGCACTGGAGGAGTGGGAGGAAGGAAACCCATATCCACAACTCCCAATTTTAAGGGAATTCCAGGCAGACTCGAGTAGATGGGCGGTGCGGTGGGCGGTGCTAGATGATGGACAAAGGAGCTTTTAGAGTCCCGGTACCGGGCAACGAGGAGGTGCCCGGGCACCTCTGGGCAACGAGGAGGACACAACTTCCAGAGCCACTGGAAGGGCTGGAGAGAAGGCTCAGTGGGTAAAGTGCTGGCCACACAAGCGTGTGGGCCTGGGGTTTGATTTCCTTTGGTGGAACACATCTGCAGCCCTGCCATTGGGGAAGGCAGACAGGCTGATTGATCCCAGAGGCTCAGCGGTGGACCAGCCCATCTAGCTGAATCGGCCATCCCCAGGCTCAGACAGGGTTGCTCTCTCAAAGAAATAAGGTGAATAGTGATTCAAGGGAGAGCCAAAGTCAACCTCTGGTCTCCAAACAGACATGCGCAAGTGTGTGCGTGCGCACACACATACACACACACACACACACACACACATACACACACACAGAGACAGAGACACAGAGACAGAGAGACAGAGACAGAGAGACAGATACCCACAAACAAAGACAGAGACAGACAGACAGACAGACTGACTGACTGAAACGGAGAAAGACTGATGCAGACCTATGATAGAGATAGACAGACAGACAAACAAACACAGAGAGACAGAGAGACAGACACAGAGAGACAGAGAGAGTGGGAGAAGGAGGAGAGATAAGGAAAGAGAGATCTGGAAAGACCCCCTAAGAATCTTGAGGATGGAGTGAGTGCTGGCCCAGAGTGTCTCCAGCCATAGTGGACCCCCTATCGCTTTATAAGCAGTGACTTTTCTTTGTGTTGTGTGTGTGCCTGTGTGGTGTGTGCCTATAGGCATGGAGTGTGTGGACGACAGCGGTTTGAGGTGAGATGCCTTCCTCCGTCCCTTAACCACATTCCTTTTTGAGACAGAATCTCTCCCTGAACTTGGAGCTCACTGCTTCCTCTAGACTCGATGGCCACTCAGGACTGGGGATCCTTCCCAGTGTGGGGATTACAAGCATGTGCCACCATCCTTGGATTTTCCACATTCTGGGGATTGAATTTATGGTCCCTTGCTTTCGAGGCAGGTGCTTTAAGAATTGAGCCATCTCCCCAGCCCAATAGGGATTATTTCAATATCACAATGTGGGACTGACTGTATTGGTCAGTGGGATAATGAAGCGTGTGTGTGTGTGTGTGTGTGTGTGTGAGAGAGAGAGAGAGAGAGAGAGAGAGAGAGAGAGAGAGAGAGATCTAGATAGTAAATAGTTCAACCACATCCCAGAGAAGCACGAGTCTTTCTGTGGGAATTCTCTCTGGTCAGGCTCTGAGGACACAGAGCCATCTTAGGCATGCATATGTTCACCTCGCCCTGAGCCAGAGCACAGACCTCACCTGAGGCCTTTGGGACCACCAGCTAATGTGACTCTGGAGAAAGGATTGCCCAACTTTTCGTTTTATGTTGTGTATCCAGTACTCTCTCTGGCCACCCTGGACTCCTCAGACACTCTCAAGGGGACTCTTGCAGAACTTTGGACAAGACTCATTGCTTGGGGATGCGCTTTTGAGCCTAGTAAGATCTACCACATTCACATGAAGTCCTGAGACCCTGGGCCCAGTACTCTGTGCTCCCGGAGTCCCCAGCCCTCTGCATGCCAGCCCTCTGGTTGATCACTCTCCATCTGATGGAAGACCAGCTTTGTTACAAGTTCTGGAGAAATTCTGGGTAGGAAAGACAGCACCTGAGGCAGGTCACAAAGCAAACTTGCTCATCACGGTTGGGCTATGGAGTAGATTTTACATTGCAGACTTTTTGTTGCCATTGTTCCTGACTGTGTTATCAGATCAGCCTATTCTAACCTTTTTTTTTCCTTTTCTTTTCCTTTTTTTTTTTAATTTTTTTTTTCTTTTTGAGACAGGGTTTCTCCGTGTAGCTCTGGCTGTCCTGGAACTCACTCTGTAGACCAGGCTGGCCTCGAACTCACAAATCTGCCTGCCTCTGCCTCCCAAGTGCTGGGATTAAAGGCGTGTGCTGCCACCGCCCAGCTTACTCTAGTCTTAAATAAAATTAGAGGTATTAGGGCAAAGATAGAGCCCAATGGTAGAGTGCTTGCCTAGCATGCATGAAACCCTGAGGTCAAGGCCCAGAAATGTCATCTTCGTCGTCATCATCATCATTGTCGTCATCATCGTCATCATTATCATCATCACAAGAAAAGACCAAGAGAGAAGGCTACAATGCCACAATACAACTGGATAGCATAGGGTAGTGTGTCTTGTCTTGTATTATTATTATTTCATGTGTATGTGTATGTGTAGGTATGTACACAGGAGTGCAGGTGCCCGTGGAGGCCAGAGGCTTTTGAACACCTGGAACTGGAGTTATATGGTGTGGTGGTTTGGATAGACTCTTGTGTTTGAATGCTTGTCCATAGGGAGTGGCACTATTAGGAGGTGTGGCCTTGGAGGAAGTGTGTCACTGTGTAGGCAGGCTTTGAGACCTCCTATGCTTAAGCTCCGCCCAGTGCAGAAGGCAGTCTCCTCCTGGCTGCCTGCAGGAAACAGTCCCCTTCTACTGTCTGTGGCTCAAGATGTAGAGCTCTGGGCTCCTCTAGCACCATGTCTGCCTGCATGCTGCCTTGCTTCCCGCCATGATGATAATGGACTGAGCCTCTGAACCTGTAAGCCAGAGCGAATGAAATGCTATCCTTTATAAGAGTTGCTTGCCTTGGTCACGGTGTCTCTTCACAGCAATAAAGCCAAAACTAGGACCCATGGGATGGTGAGCCACTCAGGTACTGGCAACTGAACTTAAGCTATCTCTTTTTAAATGTGGGTATATGTGGCATGGTGTATCTGTAAAGGTTGGAGGTCCATCTTGTTTGAGACCAAGTCTCTTGTTTGTTGCTGAGTACACCAGGCTACTTGGTTTGAGGGCTTCTGGGATGTCTATGGTCTCTGCCCCACATCTCTTCACAGGAGTGGTGGGATTACAGAGTTGTACCACTGTATCTGGCTTTTTGTGGGTCTGGAGGATTCACACTCAGTGTCTCACACTTAGACAGCAAGCACTTTGCCCACTGAGCATCTCCCAGACTCTCTTTAATAGGGATAAATTCTATATAAGATGAAGCTGTCTGCAGCCTGAAGAAACAGATTAGTTGGTGATACAGTCACCAGAGCTCATATTTAAAAAGAAAAAAAAAAAAAGCCAGGGCTTTGTGATGGTGCACTCTTTTAATTCCAGCACTTGGGAGGCAGAGGCAGGTGAATCTCTGTGAGTTCATGACCAGCCTGGTCTATGCAGTGAGTTCCAGGCTAGCCAGAGTAATACAGAGAAGCCCTGTCTCAAAAAAGCAAATGAAACCAAACCACCAAAAAACAAAACAAAATACAGATGTAGGTTCCATGGATCCAACAGAATCTTCTGGCCTCTGAGTACACCTGTGCTCCTGGGTACATACCCACACAATTGTATGTACTGTAAATTAATTAAACTTGACCTGAAAACCAGTTAAAATGATCAATTTCATCTTATTTTCTCTCTATATGTATCTCTGCATATGTGTGCAAAGAGTACGTGCTCATGGGGTAGCCAGTCAGCCTCAGGCACAAATCTTCAGTCATTATCCACATTTTTTTTTTTTTTTTTTTTTTGAGACGGGGTCTTTAACTGAGCAGAAATTCACCAAGTAGACTAGGCTGGCTGGCCAGAGAGCCTTGAGGCTTTTCCTGTCTCTATGACTCACACTGGAGTTCAAGGGCTTATCACCATGCCTGGTTCTGTTTCTTGTTTGGTTTGGTCTGGTCTGGTTTGGTCTGGTTTGGTCTGGTCTGGTTTGGTTTGGTTTGGTTTGGTTTGGTTTGGTTTGGTTTGGTTTGGTTTTTTGAGACAGGGTTTCTCTGTGTAGCCCTGGCTGTCCTGGAACTCACTTTGTAGACCAGGCTGGCCTCGAACTCAGAGATCCAACTGCCTTTGCCTCCCGAGTGCTGGGATTAAAGATGTGCACCACTACCGCCTGGCGATACAGCTGTTTTTGAGTGGCCCAACATGGGACTTGGAGCTGAACTTGAGTTCTCTGCTAGGCCACTCTAAGCCCACTCAGCCATCTCTCCTGTTCTGAGAGTTAGTTTAGCAACTTTTAAGTGTGTGATTCAGTACCATCAGGCACATTTGCCTAGCAGGTTCAACTGTCACCACTGGCCAGCCGTCTCCAGAACGTTCTCACCACCCTGATTAGAGTTTTAAGGGGGGGGGGGATTACCAGATGTTCTCTCTCCAGCACACCCTTCTGTGTTATCTCCCCCTTTTATGGTCTTTTAGAGATTTTATAACCCTGTGAAGTTGTACGACTGTCAGAATCGCTGTGCACGACCCCTGTCCACGTGCTCGCCAGCTAACGGCATCCCGTGGAATGCTCTTGCTTACGCCCCGGGGATGCGCCTGGTTTGCATCTATTCATCTGCTCATTTTGGCATTCCTGCAGCATCTGCGTTCCCATAGTTCTCTGCGTTTGCCTTTGGACTGGTTATGACAGGCATCTCTCAGGCTCTGGCCCTCTTTTAGTTAAGAAACCAAGTTGAACTTTTACACTGGTGTGAGAGCTTCCTGTTTTTCTTATGTGAGGACTGGGCATGTGTGAGCACACGTGCTCACAGGTATGTGTGTGTGCATGCATGCGAGAGAGAGCGTGTGTGCATGTGTGTGTGTGTGTGTGTGTGTGTGCGTATGTGTCTGTATGTGTGTGTGAGCTGTGCATAGTTTTACATGTGTGTGAGTGCATATGCACAGGTGTGTAAGTGCCTTTGGGGACCTGGGGTTGACGTCAGGAGCTATCATCTATAGATCTTCTACCTCACTCCTCAAGGCAGAGTCTCCTGGTCAACCCCAGAGTTTGCTGGTCTCACTAACCAACTTGCTCTGGGGATCCCCGTCACCACCTTCCGAGGCTAGAATTACAGTTGGTCCCCTGTGACTAGCTGGCACTTGTGTGGATTCCTGGGATCCGATCTCTGGCCGTCTCGATTATGTTGCGAGCACTTTAACCACCAAGGCAGCTCCTCTGCCCCTACTTTGTTTCCTTAAAAAAGATTAATTCGCTTTACTTTTATTTGTGTTCTATGTGTGTGCCTGCATGGGTTCGTGTGCACCATACGTGTGCGGGTGCCAGCAGAGGCCAGAAGATGCATTTGACCCCCTTGGAACTGGAGTTTACAAGCAGTCGTGAGCTACCCAATGTTCAATGCTAAGCACCCAGGTCCACTTCCATAACAGCGCCCGCTCTTAATCAATGAGTTATCTTGCCATTCACCACCACCTTGCATTTTGAGACAGGGGCTCTCACTGGCCAGTAGTTCACCAAGGAGGCTCGGATATCTGCCCACCGAGCCTCGGGAATCTGTACCTGTCTGCCCCCACCCCGGCACTGTGATTATATACTCATACCACGACCAGCTTTTTAAATGTGGGTTCTGGGGATTTGCACTCAGGTTCATATATTGGCAGGGCAACTATGTGAGCTGTCTCTCCAACAGTATTTTGATTTTGTTATATAGTCTCACACAGCCCAATCGGACTTTAAATTCTGTGTTAAAGAGGCCAGCCTTCAAATGTTCATCTTCATGGCTCTTCCCAAGTGATGAGATTCTAGATATACTCCCTCAACCCAGCCAAGGGCCAACGTTTCAGGTTTAGTCTCCAAATTGGAGAAGCTATGGTTTAACCCCTGAGAGTCTGTCTGTAGGAGGACAGACTACACAGCTAGGCAGCTGGGACAGAAATGCTCCCCCCGCCCCCCACCCCCGGTCTCTCTTTCTTTGGCACCAGTCTCGCCGGCAGGCATGGCTTCTATTTGATAGGTGAAGAAGTCAAGCAGCTGGGCTGGAGCCCAGACCTCCTCAGCTGTGGGGAGGACAAGGCATGGAGCCCTCTCAGCTGTCACAGTTAAAGAAAGAGGTCCCCAATGATAATATCCTCACTTCCCCCACTCAGGGAGCAAGCGTTAGTATTACAGGGTCAGCTAGCGTGAGTTAAAGGGGACTTGGGCTGGAAGGATGGCTCAGCCAGTCACACGCTTGCCTTACAAACATGGGGACCTGAGTTTGATCTGATCCTCAGAACCTGCAGGACCGATCCGGGTGTGGTGGCATGTGCCTGTAATCCCAGGGCTGAGGAGGCCGAATCGGGTGCACCCCTGGGTGTCTCGCTGGCCAGCCAGCTGGGCTGAATCAGGAAGTCCCACACCATGGAGAGACCCTGTCTCAAAAAAGCAAGGTGGATAGCACCTGAGAGATGACTGCCAGAGTTGAACTCTGTCCTCTACATGTGCATATACGGGTGCACTCTGCTGTGCACTTACATACAGGAAATGCATACACATGTGTGTATAAGCACACCCAAAGAGATGGAGAGAGAGATGGAGAGATGGAGAGAGAGATGGAGAGAGAGAGAGAGAGA
>JADRCD010218934.1:0-32097 GCA_019843815.1 Montemys delectorum
ACCTGTTTGTTTGTGTTTTCCTGCAATTCCTTAAGGGATTTTTGGGTTTGCTCTTTAAGGGGTTCTATTTGTTTACTTGTGATCTCCTGTAATTCTTTATGGGATTTTTTTTTTGTTTCCTCTTTAAGGGCTTGTACCTCTTTATCTGTTTTCTCCTGTATTTCTTTAAGGGAGTTATTCATGTCCTTCTTAAGTTCCTCTATCAGCATTGTGAGATGTGTCTTTAGATCCAAATCTTGCTTTTCTGGTGTTTTGGGATATCCAGGGCTTGCTGAGGTGGTAGTACTAGGTTCTGGTGAAGCCAAACAGTCTTGGTTTCTGTTGGTAGGATTCTTGTGTTTGCCTTTCGCCATCTCTTGATCTCTGGTGTTAGAAGTTCTTGGTGTCTTAGAGCTTGACCTTTCCTTGCTGCCCTGCAACTCCCCTTCCACTCCTGAGGTCTTTGCCTCCCAGCTGGTCTGGCCTGAGTCCTTGGGCTGAAGTCCGCCTTGGAGGGAAGCTCTCCCCTAGCAGGGAGGGGGCAGAGATGGTCTCTGATCCAGCTCTGTAACTCAGAAGCTGAGAGGCTCCTGTCCCTGCAGTCCTGCAACTCCCCTGCAATTCCTGAGGCCTATGCCTCCCAGCTGGTCCTGCCTTAGCAAGACCCCAGAGAGAAAATGGCGATCTCATCTGAGTCCTTGGGCTGAAGTCCGCCCTGGAGGGAAGCTCTCCCCTAGCAGGCAGGGGGCAGAGATGGTTGCTGATCCAACTCTGTCACTCGGAAGCTGAGAGGCTCCTGTCCCTGCAGTCAGTCTCCCAACAATGGTCGGCAGCTGCTGTGAATGGAAGTCCAAGGATCTAGCAGTTGCTCAGTCCCAGAAGGCTAACAGGCAGAGAAGAGAGAGTGCCTTCCTTCTTCCAATGTCCTTATACAGGTCTCCAGCAAAAGTGTGTGGCACCTGAGTCTTTTATCCTAGCCAATCTGACTGGTGTGAGGTACAATCTCAGAGTTGTTTTGATTTGCATTTCCCTGATGACTAAGGATGTTCAACATTTCTTTAGGTGCTTCTCAGCCATTTGGTGTTCATCAGTAGAGAATTCTTTGTTTAGCTCTGTACCCCATTTTTTAATAGGGTTATTTGGTTCTCTGGAGACTAACTTCTTGATTTCTTTGTATACATTGGATATTAGCCCTCTATCAGATATAGGGTTGGTAAAGATCTTTTCTTAATTTTTTGGTTGCCGTTTTGTCTTATTGACAGTGTCTTTTGCCTTACAGAACCTTTGTAACTTTATGAGGTCCCATTTGTCAATTCTTGATCTTAGAGCAGAAGCTATTGGGGTTCTCTTCAGGAAAATTTCCCCTGTGCCTATTTGCTCAAGGGGGAAGACAACTTAAAGTGAGGAAATATCTAGTTGGTTCACGGCTTCAGAGGTTCATGGCTGGATTTCTCCTTTGGGCCTGTGGTGATGAAGAGCATATGGCAGTATAAGGATAAGACAGAGAAATGCTGTCATTTTGTGGTTGCTAGGAAGCAGAAACAAAAGCAAGAAGAGGTCAGGGCCAAGATAGACCTTTGAAAGCATTCTAGATATACATTTCATGCAACTAAGGCCAATCTTTCATAATTCTATTAACTCTCAGTAGTCTAGTAAAATTTTAGTCTACTGATACATTAAATCATCGATTAAGTCACATCTAAAGGTATGATTTATTCATCTTAGTTTATTTTTAACCCATTCAAGTTGACAGTCACCATTAATCATACAGCAAACCCAGAGATTAATGATAGAATTACTAAATGAGAATTCTGTAAGAGCAAATATGTGGACATTTCTTCAGTTGTAGAAACCTGCTCTTGTGGAGTAGACTTTCCTGTGGTCACTTTTCTGTTTCTCATCATCTACTTCTGGGATATAGAGCAGAGAAACTGTCCACCCCTATGGAGAAAGCAGAAAATAGCATTGTTGCCTTCACAGCCTAAGGACTGAAATAAATCCAGCCATTGATTCTGACTGAACACATTTTCTAAAGTATTTAGTCTGTAATACTTGTTGAGACTCTCTGTATAAAATAAAAATATATAATCATAGTAGTTGGAATTACATAGAAAAGCATATATTGTTCTTTTACATGTATAGCTCTACTACATCATATTCACAAAATCATGCCATTGCCAAATTGACTTGAACAGAAAACATTCTCCACTACATTCTACACAGCATCTGACATCCCATAAAGAAAACTTGGTGTGAGATCATAGAAATAATCTTAGGCAACATTACTTTAATATTTTCTTTGAAAACACTAAAAAGTATTTCTAAGATATACAAGAGAATTTACTGACAATGGAAGCGATTCTTGATTTGTGTGCTTTTCTAAATTTAGTTTGATAACTTTGAGGATGTTGTGAACTCATTGGCACAGGGGAAATTTTCCTGATCTGAACACCAGTGGCTCATGCTCTAAGATCAACAATTGACAAATGAGACCTCATAAAACTGAAAAGCTTCTGTAAGACAAAGGACACTGTCAATAAGATGAAACAGCAACCCACAGATTGAGAAAAGATGTTTAGGAACCCTACATCCAATAGAAGACTGATATCCAATATGTCCCTCAACAGAGGAATAAACACAGAAAATGTGGTACATTTACACAATGGAGTACTACTCAGCAATTAAAAACAATGACTTCATGAAATTCACAGGCAAATGGATGAAACCAGAAAATATTCTGAGTAAGAGGTAACTCAGTCTCAAAAGAACACACATGGTATGCATTCACTGACAAGTGGATATTAACACAAAGTTTGGAATACCCAAGATTCAAATTACAGACCATATGAAGCCCAAGAAGAAGGAAGACCAAAACATGAATGCTTCAGTTCTTCTTAGAAGGGGGATCTAAATACTCACAGGAGGAAATATGGAGATGGAGACAAAGTGTGGAGCAGAGACTGAAGGAAAGGCCATCCAGAGACTGTTCTATCTGAAGACCCACCCCACATACAGTCACCAAACCCTGACACTATTGTGGATGTCAGGAAGTGCTTGCTGACTGGAACCTGATATGACTGTCTCCTGAGATGCTATGCCAGAGCCTGAGAAATACAGAGGCAGATGTTCATAGATAACCATTGGACTGACCGCAGAGTCCTCAATGGAGGAGTTGGAGAGGGGGCAGAAGGAGCTGAGGGAGTTTGCAGTCCCATGGAGGGAGTAATATTGCCAACTGGCCAAATCCACCCCCCAGAGCTCCCTGGGAATGGACCACCAACCAAAGACTACACATGGAGGGACCCATGGCTCCCACCGCATATGTGGCAGAGGATGGCCTTCTGTAACTTTGGTTTTGTTTTAAGTTTGCCTGGTGTAGCAAGCAATGATTTGTCCTTACAACACTCATTAAAATGTTCCTTTCTTAATTCATACTTTACACTTTCCTCATCTGAGTCTCACTCATCACTACCTTTCCCCCCACTACTTTCTTTAACAGTTCTACACTTTTCTCCTACTCCGCTAGTCTCGCAAGTTTTCTTATTTGTGGCAGAGGGCTTTGCCTGTATCTCATCTGGAGATTGCGAAGGTGCTTCCTCCACTAAAAACTCCAGATCTGATTTTTCAGTTAGTAAATCTCTCATTTGTTGCCACAGAACAAGGGCATGACTAGGAATTTCTCTAGATGAATTCTTTTCACGAAACCTCTTCATATCTATACCTACTCGCTTCCAATCCTCTAATGTCAAGCTTCCCTCCTCCGGAAACCAAGGACTAATTTTTTGTACAAAGTCATAAAATTCCTGTAAAGATTTATCTGAAACTTTTAAGCCTCGACCTGATAATGTGTGTTTGAAGACCGACAAAAATAGCCTTTTTCCTTTAGATTCTGACTACCCCATGATTAATCGATTACTCACCTTTTAACTGGTTATCCTTTACCAGTGAGCCTGCAGAACTCTTTGGGAGATCCTAGCCTTGTCTGGGAAATAAGAAAAGAGAGAGGAAGAAAAGAAAGAAAGAAAAAGTTTTACCGATCTGGGCCTCCCTCAACCAACGGGAGAAACGGGGTCCTAGTCAGGTTGACGAGGCATAGGCAAAGAGTGACAAACAGAGCCAACACAAGGGTGTGTGACTCTGAATGTATTTGTGCAAGGTGAAATTTAGGTTTTTATAGCATACATCAAGCAGGGCATATGACAAGAGTCATGTAGGCGGGCAGGGGTTACAACAAGGTCAGTAGGATCAGAGGGTAAGACTGGAGTCATGTAGGCAAGTGACCATTACCTCAAGGTTGGTAGAGTCAGGTAGCCAGGTGAGAAGCAGGGCGGAAGGGTGGTGGTGTGCTGTTCAAATAAGTGGTGAGGGGGGCCTGGGTTGTGGCTCAGGCCCGGCCTACTGAGGCTCTCTCTCTCCCTGGGTGGCAGGGGGCCTGGTGCTGAGGCCCAGGTCTCTCTCTCTCCCTGGGTGGCTGGGGGCCTGGTGGTGAGGCCCAGGTCTCTCTTTCTCCTCCCGGGGCCTGGCCTGTTTGCTACACGGCGCCTTAATTAAAAAGGAGGCAATGTATGAATGAGTTATTTTATTGTAGGAAGGGGAAATATGCTAGTTGAGTGGAGAGAAGGAAAGGATAGGAAGGAGAGAGAGAGAGAGAGAGAGAGAGAGAGAGAGAGAGCAAAGAGAGGAGAGAGAGAGCAAGAGAGAGGGAAGCAAGAGCAAGAGGGGAGAAGAAGAAGAAAGAAGGGAACAAAAAGTGAGGAGGGAACAAGAGAGAGAGAAGGGAACAAGAGAGAGAGAAGGGAACAAGAAAGTGAGGAGGGGGCAAACCACCCCTTTTATTATATGGGGTGTGGCATGCCTGGCTTGTGGTCAGATAACTGTGTGTAAGGTCCAGCTAGAATGCTGGGAGTTGGAGGCAGTGTCTGCCTGATAGAGCACACATCTCCTGCAGGGGCAGCTGTGAGGGGTCTGGACTGAAATCTGAGCCATGGTCTCAGGAGCAATTCACTGAACACCTTCCATCCCTTCGAGTAAATGCTCAGTGGGTCTCCGGGGTTGAAAGTGGCTCTGCTCTACTGGACTCTGGCTGTCAGAACTACCCCACAGTGGTGCCCTCCCCGGCTGGGGCTAATTTGGTATTCCTATGCTAATTCCCTGATTCTGCTGGAGGTAAGACTTGGATAGTCTGATCTGTCATTTCCTGTTAATTCTCTGGGTCTCACTGGAGGGGAGCACCTGGAAGTTCTGACCTAACAGTTCTAGGTAATGTCCTTGAGTTTCTAGTATGTAAAACAGTTCTGACCATTGTGGGGCTGCCCTAAGGAATGAGGAATGAGCTTGACCTCTGTTGTAACTCTAAGAGCAGAACCTGTCTGACAGGCAGATTCCTTGAGAGAAATTCCAAGCTAAGGATAGCTTGGAATTAAGTTAGGATATATTGCAAACATCGTGCTGGCCAGGAAACAATGCTCAATCTTAGCCACAAATGAATCATTTCTTGGGGTACCTTTATGTCTAAATATGAGGGTGTGTTGATGATTGGAAAGACTGATCTGGAACACATCTGAGTTAGGAGATGCCAGCAGCTACCTTGAATAGCCAGGAGGCACGGGTACCCCTTTAGGTCCTTATTGCCTCTTGCCCTTGATCAGGTTTTTAAGCCCGATACTGCAGACGTGACTGGCATAGACGAGTGTGAGTGGCAGTTGGACATTAGTGGGAGGAGAGTCCCTTGGGCCTGTGGGTGTTTGATGTCCGAGTGTAGAGGAATGCCAGTGCGGGAGGATGGGAGTGGGTGTGTGTGTGTGGGAGCACCCTCACAGAAGCAGGGAGAGGGGGATGTGATAGGGGATTTCTGAAGGGAGACTTGGAAAAGGGAAAATATTTGAAATTGAAATAAAGAAAATATCCAATTACTTTCAAACTCCCCAAGACTAAAGATATAGTAAGAATTTGCAGGAGAGAGATATGGTATTATCTGTTCTAGTCAGACCAAGTTTCTGCATTTCCAAGGGAGGCAGACATAAAGTCCTACCTCTAGCTAAATAGCAATTGACTGATACTGGGAGAGAGAAAGTCAGTCTTTAAGTGTAGCTCCTGGTAAGATGACAACCCTATAGCCTTTCAGAGACCAGCCATGCTAGACTCCTGTCTCCAAGCATAACAGAGTATCATTAATAGTGTCAAGAATTGGTGTTTGCCCATGGGATGAGTTTTCAGTTGGGCCAGTTACCAGGTGGCTATTTCCCCAGTTTCTGCTCAATTCCCTTGCCTATATTTCTTAGACAAGATAAATTTTTGGTCAAAAGTTTTGTGAGTGCTTTGGTGTTCAAATTGCTTCACTAGGATTTGTGCCTGACTACAGGAGTTGGTCTCTTTGGGTTCTATATCCCCAATGCTATGAGTCACAGCTATAGTGACCCACATTGATTCTTGGGCACCTCCCTCATCCAAGATCTCTGTTACATCTGGAGATGCCAACTCTTGCCCCCCTGTCAGTTGAAGATTTCCATGCATTCTCTGGCCATCTGGCCATCTCTCTTGCCCCTTTCCCCACCTGCCCATGATACCCTCATTCTCCTCGCCATCCCTTCTCTTATACAGTTTCCTTCCTTCATCTGCCTCATTACTATTTCATTTCCCCTTATAAGTGAGATTTAAACATAATCGCTTGGACATTTCTTCTTGTTTAGTCTTTTTGGGTTTGTGGCGTGTATCATGGATACCTTGTATTTTACAGCTAATATCCACATATAAGATAGTACATACTATGCATGTCCTTTGGAGACTGTTGCCTCACTCAACATGATATTCTCATGGTTCATCCATTTGCCTGAAAAATTAATGATGTCCTTGTTTTTAATATCTGAATAGTATTCCATTGTGTAGATGTGTCACCTTTTCTTTATCCATTATTCAGTTGAGGGACATCTAGGTTGTTCCCAGTTTCTGGCTATTATGAATAAAGCTGCTATGAACATAGTTAAACAAGTGTTTTATGGGATATTGGAGTATCATTTGAGTATATGCCCTGGAGTTGTATAGCTGGGGCTTGAGGTAGAATTTCAAGTACTACATTGAATAGATAAGGAGAGTATAGGCAACCTTATCTTGTCCCTGATTTTACTGTAATTGCTATAGGTTTCAAACCATTTAGTTTGATGTTGGCTATTGGATTGATGTATGTTACATTGATTGTGTTTAAGTATGTGCACTGTATCTGTGATCTCTCCAATACTTCTAACATGAAGAGGTGTAGGATTTTATCAAAGTTTTTTTTCAGCATCTAATGAGATGACCATGTGAATTATTCTTTCCATTTGTTTGTATGGTGAATTACATTGATTTTTTTTTAAATTGAGCCATTCCTGTAGCACTGGGATGAAACCTACTTGATCATGGTGGATGATGTTTTTGATGTGTTTTTACATTCTATTTAATTGAGTATTTTTTGCAAAAATATAAAAGAAATCTGTGTGAAATTCTCTTTCTCTCTTGAGTCTTTGTGTGGTTTAGTTATCAGAGTGACTCTGCCTTCATAGAATGAGTTTGACAGTGTTTCTTCTATTTTTATTCTGTGGAATAGTTTGAGGAAAATTGGCATTAGCTCTTCTTTGAAAGTCTGGTAGAACTTTATTCTAAAACTACCTGGCCTTGGGATTTTTTTGGTTGGGAAACTTTTGATAACTGCTTGTACTTCCTTAGGGGTTATAGGGCTATTTAAATAAATAGTTTACCTAATCTTGATTTAACATGGTAAGTGGTATCAGTCTAGAAAATTACCTACTTCATTAAGATTTTCCAATATCATGTAGTACAGGCTTTTGTCCTAAGACCTAATGATTCTTTTAATTTTCTCAGTGTTTTCTGTTATATCTCCATTTTCATTTCTGATTTTATTTGAATTCTCTTTCCCTCTCTCTGTCTCTCTCTCTGTCTCTCTGTCTCTGTCTCTCTGTCTCTCTGTCTCTCTCTGTCTCTCTCTGTCTCTCTGTCTCTGTCTCTGTCTCTGTCTCTCTCTCTCTCTCTCTCTCTCTCTCTCTCTCTCTCTCTGTCTTTTGCTCAGTTTTGCTAAGGGTTTGTCTATTTTGTTGATTTTCTCAAAGAACCAGCTCTTAGGTTCATTGATTCTTTGTATTGTTTTGTCTCTAATTGATTCCAGTTCTGAATTTTCTTATACTTTAAATTGTTGGTATGAAAACTTTATAATTTCTTTATGGAGGCACTTAGTGCTATGAAGTTTTCTCTTAAGCACTGTTTCCATTGTGTCCCATAAATTTAGGGATGTTGTATATTCATTTTCATTGAATTTTAGAAAATCTTTAATTACTTTGTTTCTTCCCTAGCCCAGATATCATTGAATAGGGATTCTTTTTGCATATGTGGGAATTATTACAGAGAGTACATTGGACAATATTAAGAGGAGACTTAAAAGCATTCAATTTTAAATGGGATTCATTTAACCTCCCCACTCAAGGCTTAGGGATCTATGTAGGCAAGGAGGCAGAATAATTGCAAGATGGAGGTAATGGAGGATTACAAGTAACTAGTATCTTCTAGACACAGAGTACTAGTGCCCATATAAACTCCCAGAGACTACTTACAGCTTGCTCAAAACTTGCACAAGTTCAAACCAGAACAAAATCCCAGCATACACAATTGGAATTGGGCAAAATGCTCACTCTTAACCAAGAAGAGTTTTGCAGTTGATACTGGCTGAGAAAAGGAAAATCACTTTTCTCTAACAGAGTGTCATTGGGTATATAAACCTCACTCCATGGTTGTGCACTTGGAATTAGAATGATTGTTCTCTGGAAACATTTTCACAAGTTTTATAATTCCTGAAAATGAACCAACTGAAATTAGACTCCACAAAGTTGGAGCAAGTTGGCAAAGTCAATCTGAAGTGGATTTTCATTCTCATCTCTTCACAGATCACTACCTCATTGAGACCTTCATGTTAGGACAAATCAAACAGTTTTCTCAGAAGAAGTATTTCATGAATATGAAAATGAACTTGTTCTTGATCAAACATGACCAGTGCTATCCTTTCCATGTGTTTTCAAATCTTTCTGAAACAACAGGAATACAATATTTAAACTCCAACTAAATTCTTTCATTCCTGCATCACCAGACTAGTGATCTCCTTCAGTACCTACTCAATCCTTATTTTGGAGCCTTTTCACCTGCCTACTTGTCTGGGAAACATCCATATCTTCTCTAGTGTCCAACTGAATAAGGGTTCTCTGCTTAAATAGTTAAGAGCCACATAGTTCACTAACCTTTCAATCTTTCAGCAACGAGGAGTCCAAAGATAACAAATTAAGCATTTAAGAATCAGAGCCTCAACTAGCTTCCTATTGTAAATGGCTTGAAGTTCTGTAAGTTCTTCAAATATGTGCCTCTTACTTTAAACATTTTTAAGGTTTAAAGTAAGATAAATTTTATACAAAATATATACATCTACTTTACTAACATATTTATTTATTATTTCATTCATTCATTTAATCTCAAGCACCTCAAACATGAATTAGTTATGGACTTGTCTCTCTAAAAGGCTTAAATGGAATTAAGATGTGGAAGCACTATATATATGTGTGTGTGTGCGTGTGTGTGTGTGTGTGTGTGTATGTATATATATGTATGTATATATATATTATATATATCAAGAAGCTACAATATTCTAAGAACGATAATGACATGGGGTCAATGAAAAGTTGTGCAACATTTTTCTTGGATGAAACTAGGAAAGTATTTTTTATAACATATTCAGAATTGACACTGGAAAAATAGAAGTCAGTAGTAAACACCTAAGGTGGAAGGATAAGGAGGAATATTTTACACAAAAATACAATCAGTAAAGTTATCAAAATTGAGGTCTTACTTATTTGATCAAAATAGAAAACAGAATTACAGAAGGTACATATTGACAAGATCTGTTGTAACCTCAAGTAAGAACTTGTATTCCTAGAGAGGAGAACATACTACATACACACATCTCACTGTTAAGGACCTCCTTCCTACAACAGCACCTGTGAAGACAAACACATGAAGAGCAAATGGGGTTATAATAGGCATATGTGTTAAATACTGAGTTTTCAAATAAGAAACAAAACTCCAAGTGAAATAAATGCCTATCAGGTAAGTGGCAAAAGGAAACAATTAAGGTACTATCCTTTTGCTTAAAAAGCATAAGGAAGAATTCTAATCCCTTTACTTTTCAAATAAGAGAGACACAGAGATGCTCAGGATCTCAAAATTTATAAGAGCATATATAATCTAAACTATACCACATATAGAACCCCTTCACCATCTCCCCGCCCCTCTCTCCCTCTGTGTGTGTGTATGTATGTATGTATGTATGTGGGGGTGTAAGTGCAAGAATAATCTCTAACTGGATAAGCTTCTATTTTCTATCTTCCAATTTACTATCTAAAGTGAAATGGAAACATATTGATTTATTCCTGGTAGAATAATATGGTAAAACATTTTATGTAGTTACATTTGACAGTTGTTTGAATTGCAATCAAATAATTAAAAAAAAATTGGACCAGAGACACAAATTTTCAATGTCTGGTAATCAAGTTCATTTTACATCCTGAGAAGTCCTTGTTCATCACTTACAGTACCATCACTAGCACCACTAACTGCACATCTATTGAGGATAACTTGCACAATTATACATATGGTCATTTTTCAGTTCTCCTTGTTTTTTTATGTAACAGATGTATTGTAGTTTTAAGTGAAGTACTGATGTACTTCTTTGTCTAGATAACAGAGTATCTGAACAAAAGGATTCACAACCCCATTAAGACGAAGTTAATTTGTGAAGAAAAAGGTCCAGTATTATTGATAAATTATTTAATTGTTAATTGTTGAAGTATATTCATTCTATTTGACTACCTGCAATGTTTGTGTTCCATCATCAAAATTAATCTACCAATGATTGTATCAAAATTTTAATTATTCCAAACGCATGTAAAAAAAAAGCCCAGGCACTCATAAATGATATAAATGTAGCAGAATTTCACAAATGACCTTGAGATGAAGAACATTGTTTGGTGTTTGTTGCAGATGCAGTGAACATTGCTTATAAGTGATGGCTGTATCTAGGCAGACTGCTGATGCAGAAATACAAAAGTGGAGAAATATTAGTTCTCTGATTTAGGGCTCTTAGACAGTGGCAAGTGGTAAAATTGATAGCCGAGAAACAAATCTGGTAGAGGTCAATGACATGATTCAGAGCTTTTGGGATTGATAGTATACTGTATTATACTCAATCTCAGCACTGTAAATGGGACTACTATTCTCTATGAAAAATGGGCCATGTTAGATACTCTGACATTGAGTAAATTGAGAACTGCAGAGACACTAAGGAAGAATGCATGCTTTTAGAAATAATGTTGTGCTATATTATTTTATAACTTGTTGAAGAGAGATAACAAAAGCAATACTAGTCTGCATTTATCTTAAGGATGCAATCTTGTAGACTGTATTGTTTTTATAAAATTGAAATTGATGGAAAAATAATTAAGACTTTGTAACTCTAGGAAAGATGCTAATAGTAGGATTATAATTAATCAATAATAATTCCACAAAACAGAAATGAATTAACATGTGGCTGACTATATTGCTGTACAATAAAAATTAAGCCTTGCTATGTGAAATAAGCTTTAAACAATTGTATAAACAGAAATATACTACTATTTTGTTTTAAATAATTCAGGGACTTGTTTAGTTGTTGACTGCTGTGTTGATACTGGGCACCTTCTTGTATTCCAAAAGATATGCAATACATAATCCACTGGTCTTTACAAGTGAATCAAATCATGACTTGGAGAAATTGTATTTTCATTCAAAATGCAGCTTTTCCCTTTCATTGTCTTTAAAAAACACATTGAAGTTAACGTTTTTTAAGGCATAAGACATTAAATCTGAAACAGTATTACATGTCACAAATACCATTATTATTAATTCATTAGATCAATTTCATATATATGGCATTGTATAGAATCTGTAAAGAAGAAATACAGGATAATTTTAAACCTATGCTTGTCCAATAGAAAATATTTTGACTGAAATGTTTCTTAAAATGCAGACTTTTGTTTTAGTAAGATCTTCAATAAAATGTTTTAAAATATAAAACTGATTTGAGTCAAAATTTGCACTGGACAACCACTTGGTGTGCTCTTCTCTGGGGGAGGATCACCTCTCCTATTCCAAGATTTATTCAAGTTGCTAATAGTTCTTTTTCTTTGATTTTTTTTATTGGATATTTTATTTATTTACATTTAAAATGTTATCCTCTTTCCAGGTTTCCCCTCCACAACCCCCCTATCCTATCCGCACCCCCCCTGCTGTTATAAGAGTACTCCCACATACACTTACCCACTCCCACCTCACTACACTGGCATTCACCTACACTGGGGTATTGGGCCTTCAGAGGACCAAGGGCTTTTCCTCCCATTGATGCCAGATAAGACCATCCTCTGCTACATATGCAGCTGGAGCTATGGGTCCCTCCATGTGTACTTTGGTTGGTAGTTTAGTCCCTGGGAGCTCTGGGGAGTCTGGTTGGTTGATATTGTTGTTCTTCCTATGGAGTTGCAAATCCCTTCAGCTCCTTCAGTCCTTTCTCTAACTCCCTCATTGGGGTCCCAGTCTTCAGTCAAATGGTTGTTGGTGAGCATCCACATCTGTGTTTGTCAGGCTCTGACAAAGCCTCTCAGGAGACAGCTCTTGTTAGCAATCACTTCTTGGTTTCAGCAAGAGTGTCTGGGTTTGATTGGGATGGATCCAATACGTCTTTATGTAGGGTTGATGTATTTGACTTTGGCTTATCAACCAGTATTGTCTTGATTCAGTTTACATTTGGGGTGTCATTCTGGTTAGACTTTATGAGTATAGCTTCTAACATCACTAAGAAACACAATCCCACAGCAAAGTTTCTGGTCCTTTGGCTCTTACAATCTTTCAGCTTTCCCTTTGTTTAATGTTTCCTAAACCACAGGTTCAGAAGTACTTCATAGAGTTATCCATTGGGCCTGGGTTCCACAATTCTTCATTTTGATTGGTGGTGATTTTCTATAGTCATTTCTGTCTGTTACAAAGAAAATTTCTTGCTGAGGAGTGAGATCCTCCTATGTTTATAAGGACAGGCACCTAGAATGTAGTTAGAGGTTATGCTGGCTTAGTAGACTGGGAACTGGAGGCCTGTATGACTTCACTAGCCCTGTATAGTTGACCAGGTGTCCAGTACCTGGCATGACTTCTCTGTTGTTGGGCTGATAAGACCTGTGGGTGGTGACGGCTTTGGGAATTAAATGATCCATTCATAGGGGTTGCCTCATACTATTAGAAATCACAAATACTTACAGTTCTTAACAGTAGCAAAATTATAGTTATAAAGCAGCAACAAAAACAATTTTATAGTTGGGGTCCCCACAACAAGAGCAACTTTGTTATAGGGTTACAGGATAAAAAAGGTAGAGAATCTTTGAACTAGAGAAATGTTGGTTACTGACAAAGCATGTGTGCCATTTCAGCACCCTTAAGATGGTTGTGACATGTGATCATTGCAGTATCTCATAGGCACTGAAGCTGGGTTGGACTGTTGTTTGCTTCCCCTCCTTTGGAAGTTTTCATAATAAAGTCTCTAAAATAATTTAAACTTGCTGCCATTTTAAATCTTGATAAGTCCTTTTGATTAAAAATTCTTTATTTTGACTTTGGCTTTAGTTTGCGGTTGGAGAATGAACTCTGTGTGCCTGCTAAGCAAATGTTCTAACACTGGATTATGCCCTCACCCGGTGTTAAGAAAGTGAAATGAAAATTTATATCAGTTGAAATATGTATGTTGCTGACCGGAATAACAAAAACAATTATGTTTATAATCATTTTGAATAAAATGAAATATTTAATTTAAGAGTACCTGAGTGTACAATGTAGAGTTATAGTAAGTTAATATGCATACTAATAATAGTTACTAATTTCTGGATGTAAATAAGATTACATATCAATTTCATTTTTATTTTTCATCTTAATAAGTAAAAGTACATGATACTTTAACTTGGCTAGGTAAATAACCCTTAAAAAATCCTATTTTTTTAATAGTAATGTCTATGAATTAAGTGAAGAGAATCCTCAATGTATACCTAAAACATATACTTATAATCAGTATTTTTACCATATATCAGATTTTAGAGTGTAATATTATTAAAATCAAATAGCTAGAATATACTTCCCTCCTGCCTTGTAGAGGAATTATTTATTTATCTGTTTTACCATATTCTTCAAATCCTGGGAATAGTAAAGATGCAACAATTCTACAATAATCAATAGATAAATGTTAACTAAGTT
Organism: Montemys delectorum; assembly: GCA_019843815.1. Lineage (NCBI taxonomy): Eukaryota > Metazoa > Chordata > Mammalia > Rodentia > Muridae > Montemys > Montemys delectorum. Next base: position 14,335 of record JADRCD010218934.1, read on the forward strand.
TTTATATTATAATATAGACCTTGTAAATACTTAGGAATTAAATAAGAAAAAATTAAGTCAAAGAAGTTAACTTTAGAGTTTTTCATTGCTTAATGGAGCCATATATTTGGTAGTGAATTTTCATGTGGTATATTAGGCCTTAGGATATATCTCTCCTTTACCCATGCAATGGAATGGAGACAAATGATAGGGCCAGCTCTCCCATGCTTGCATCCTCTGGGTGGCTCACCTGCAACTTCCACAATGAGCAGAGACTGCCCTCCTGAGTACTACAGCTGGCTAGGGTCAGGATCAGTTCTCCTGCTTTCATTTCTCTAGGCTGTGGCCAGAAAGACCTGGCCCTGGGAACATGATGCAGGAGAATTGGCCTTGTCCAGTATCACTTGCAGGACTTAGGAGAGGGGGCGCTGCACCTCATCTGGGCAGCACAGTTAGAACTGGCCATGGATGTGGGTGTTGCACATGAGCCAGCTCTGAGGACATGAGCACAGGAGATCCAGTCCTGCTTCTTGTCATCAAGGGAGAGATCCTCTTCTGTCCCCCTCATTTTGCCCTCAGTCAAGTGGCAGGCAGGAGAGTTGGCCCTGATGGGGGTCATAAAAGCAGGAAAGTTGTCCCTTCTCCTTACCTGCTACAGCACTTAGGAGAGTAGGCCCTATCTCTTGTCTGTTGTGTGACAGTGTGGACAAAGGAGAGATGACTTCCCCTACCCTTGCCCCTTGCTATATTTGGAAGGCAGGAGAGCTGTCCTTTGGTTCATAGGAACAAAAGAGCTATCCCTGTCTCTCACCTGCTGCAAAACTCAGAAAAGAAGACCCTGCAACATGCAGCATAATAGAGCTCCTCCTGGTTGTGGGGGTTGCAAGTGTGTTAGCCATGAAGGCATGGGTGCAGGAAATCTAACCCTGCATTTTGTCTGCTGAGCAGTGGCCTCAGTGAGGGAGAGACCTTCTCATACCCTCCCTCATCCCTCACCATCTATGACATATGTGAGAGCTGGTCTTTGGGTAATGACAGTGGGACAACTGGCCATGCCCCTCACCTGCTGCAATACTTGGGACCTCACTTGTGCAACAGGATAGAGCTGGCTCCTGTTTTGCATGTTCTGGGTAAGCCCACCCCGAGATCATGAGAGCTGTTGGGCTGACTATATGAGACTCAGATCCAGGCTTGTGAATGGCCCACCTCAACATCTGCCCCACTGATGATGGAGTTCATGAAGTGACCGGTTCTATAGATCCAAACCTACAGGAGCTCCATGACACAGGTGAACAACCAGATATTGGAAAGAGTCCCAGTAGGGTTCAAGCACTGATAGAGTAGCAGAAGTCAGAGGCTTCGCAGCAAACCAATAAGTCATTGCGATTAACATTTGCAAGCAAAGAGGTATAGACACACTGTGACACACTACAACTTGCATAATGAGATATTTTTCTCTCTTGTGGAGGGGAGGCTACAAGAGTTTAGGGTAGGTACCTGGGGAGGGGGAGATGAGTTGTATTGGTGTGAAATTCACAAGGAACTAATAAAAAGTAAAATGGAAAAAATAGAATATAATTAATTTCCTTTTAAAACTATAAACCAAAACAACAAAATTAGTCTTCTAAAGTTTTAGTAAATGTATAAATGATATAAAATGTTTTTAAATATATTATGAATGAATCTATAATATAATCTTCATTAATTTATGATTAAAGAAATATATGATTTGTGAAAAGATAAATACATGATCAGGAAAGTGAAATGTTTATAAGATAAAAAGACCACACATTAATATTTAAACATGGATTAGTAATGACCAGTTATTTTAGAAAAAAGCAATATATTTCTTCTCTAAGTCTGAATATGTAGTCATAAAAATAACAATTATTTGTTTCATTTTATGTTTTTTTCCTCAAAGATATACTGTTCATTTAGACCAAGTGAATAAACCTTTTGCCTATTACCTTTGAAATAGAGTTATAGTAAGTTACAAACTGATACCCTAGAGGAGGTATTGAACAAACTCTTTCTTCTTATTAAGGATTCTTAATACAGAGAGAAGACTCTTCACTTATCAATAGAATGTTTTATTATGTGACTTCCTAGTCATGAATATTATAAATTAACGGATGTTGCAGATTATTTTATCATACTGTAAACCCTGAGATTGTCCTATTTACGTGAAAACCCTGTTTCTTGTTGCAGTGTGGCTCAGTCTTAGCACATACCTCTAATGCAAGAACCTTCTGTTTATTATAAATGGGATGGAATAAAGTCAACAGTCACTTAAGATATGGAGCAAGTTACTAGTTAACTGGGAGTGAACATAGGAAAAAAATCAGGAAGTGAGAGGAAGACAGGAAAACAGAGAGATGCACAGGAAGTAGAAGCAGGGGACATACAATTTAAAGGGTTCTTTTGGATAGTGTGGAGAAGGAAAACTTGCTTTTGGGAGGTCAGGTATAGAGGAAGGTCAGTGTGTGCTTTCTCTGCTGCTCTGAGCTTTCACCCAGCATCTGACTCCTGAATCTTTATTGGCAAAATTGAAAGTTTGAAATTTTGTTATAAACAACAGATAGATAAATAGATAAATATATGACAGATAGATAGATGATAAATAGATAGTGGACAGACAGATAAATGAAAGATAAATGATAATAGATAGAATAAATTGATGATAGATGAATAGATGATTAAATACATAGATTATATAGATGATAAGTGTGATGGCTCTTCCTGGTTTTCAACTTGACTACATCTAGAATGAACTACAATCCAGAAATGGAGGGCACATCTGAGATCCAGATCTTGAGACAAACTAGTCATAGAAAGCTTAGGCTCAGACAAGGTAGTACATTCCTTTAATCCCAGGAGACAGAGGCAATCAAATCTGAGTTGAAGACCAGCCTCGGACAGAGCAAGTTCAAATTCAGATATGGTGGTACACACCTTTAATCTGGGCCGTACCTTCTGTTGGAGGCCTACATATGAACGATGGGAAAAGGAAATGTTTGTTCTTCCTTTCACTTGCACTTACTTGCCGGGCGGTGGTGGCACATGCCTTTAATCTCAGCACTTGGGAGGCAGACACAGGTGGATTTCTGAGTTCAAGGCCAGCCTGGTCTACAGAGTGAGTTCCAGGACAGCCAAGGCTACACAGAGAAACCCTGTCTCGAAAAAAACCACTTGCACTTACTTGACAGCACATTCATTGGAACCTACTTCTTCAGGATTCAAGTTTATAGAGAAGACCAGCTGAAAGCCTAGCTTCTTGAGACTGAACAGCTACTAGATTCCTAGACTTCCCATTCCCAGCGGCCCACTGTTGGACTAGTTCAACTGCACACTGTAAATCATTCCAAAAATTTCCCTTAATATAGAGAGATACTCCATAAGTTCTGTGACTCTAAAGAACCTTGACTCATACAATAGATTATATAGAGATAGAGATAAAAAATAGATGAATAAAATAGATAGATAGATAGATAGATAGATAGATAGATAGATAGATAGATGAGTGATAGATGATAGATAGATTTTAGAAGGATAAAAAGAGAGATAGATAATAGATGATAGGTAGATAGATTAGAGATAGATGATATATAGATAGATGATAGAGCCTATTAAGTCTTCCTTCAATAATGTCCTCAGTGTCTTTTCTTTACACTTAGGTTGTTTCTTTTCCTGAGATTAACCATTAAATGTGATGAGTTATTTACTAATTTTTGGATTAGAGATTGTGAAAAAGATAAGCAATATTTAATTCCCTTCTTAAGTGCTCTATAGAGAGTTCCAGTTTTTCTGACCTTAGAACCTCATACTGAATCCTAGACACCTTAAGAGATTCTTTCAGTCCTCAGAGTTGTGATTGGGTTTAGTTATGACCTTCAAAAGTGGGAATAAGACAACTGTGAAATGGAAGATGGAAAGAGAATTTATATAATTGAAGAAGAGCTCCTAGATTCTGCTATGCTTTATTGGAGTATCTGTTATCATCTCTGGCAGAAACAGAGATAGCTTGCCTGCAGTTTCTTAAGACCCACACTTAAGGAACTTGCTGAAGTCAAAGTTATACTGTGTGACCAAGTGGGGAACAACCTGTTGGTAGAGGCAAATTACCTGAAGCAGAAAGGCTTTCGTAAGAATGGTTTCTGCATCATCTGCACCAAATGGAAATAGCATGCATTAGAACAAATACTGGCCCTTTGTCATTATTCAATTCAATAATAAAACCACAGTAATATATTTTGAAGAAGTGTTTATCAAAAACAATTAATATTTTCTAATAGTAAGCAGGCAAAATTTGTTTTAGACTGTCATATTATCTGATGTTTACTTGTATGTATTCTTATATCTGTATGTGCAGGTATTTGTTTGCTTGCGATATAATGGCATTAAGACTGTCATTAAACAGGTAGGTTAAGGTAACTATTAGAATAATAGTATGATACCTTAACAGTAGACTGTCAAGGGACCTTAGAAACAAGTACATTTGGAATAAAGATCAGACATTAATAACTTAAAGTTTTTCAAACACAAATAGCTTTAAGGAAGCTTTCATAGAAACACAAACAAGGACCTATATTAATAAAGGAAGACTCAAGATAGAAAAGATAAAGGACTTGTCCAAGTTATCATTATTATTAATAGAGTAAGAACTCTAGTCAAGATTAAAGCATTTTAGTTAAGATTTACATATTACACAGCATTCTATGTAATTTCTTCTCACCTGTGAGAGACTCAGTAAAAATTTATGGGACCTCTGGATTCATCTTGAAAAACTGTACAGATAGAGATTATTGTGGTCATACCTTATCACATGTTTTTCATTAAAAAGTACTAAAAGGGGCTAGGGATAGAGTACATTAGATAAAGAGCATTTGGGAATAATAAGGACATGAGTGATAAATTGTTTATATATAAGAAATGTAACAGAAGCCTTTTAGGAGTTGTTTTCAGAAAATATTTTCAGATGTGATCCAGAAGATGGAGCACACATGGATATCTTAAAATTTGCTGATGGCATCAACTCTTTCAAATTGTGAAATGCCAGAGCAGTACTATCCTCAGAGATTGTGAGAGTATGCTAAAAACAGTGATTCAGCCTGAATTTCAAAAACTGAATGGCAGAATACTAGATAAGATAAAATAATAATGCAAACATTACTTGTTTATTACACTTAAAAATCTGTACACAAATATTTTTTTTGAGAACCAGTTAAGCATATTGCACCAGGTTGGGTGCTGGATGGTCATAGGATATAGATAATGGTTGCTGGTATTTTGGGAAAGGGAGAACAACTTAACTTGAATAATCAGGTAACAAGTTCTATTTTTTAAGAATAAAACCGAGCAGAGGGATGGGCGCCTTTAGGCAGGCTCAAGTGGGCATTGTTAACGGTCACCCCCCCGCCAGTCAGCCTGCCTATGGCCATGTTCCACCAGCGGCTGTACTCGCCACCCATCAGGCTGCTAGAGTAAGAAGCTCAGAGAACTCAAGAGAGTCAGTGTCTACCTCTACCCCAGAGCACAGCCGAGACCACTGGGTCATGCTCCAGGGAGGCTGTCAGCACAGAATTCATTGGCAACAGGAAAGCTGTAGGTGGGTGAGCTCAGGGAGGCCTTTTGGATGCTATGTGGTAACTACAGGTCACTTTCACTTGTTCCCACCCTGAAGTTTAATATGGCCACATCACAGCATTCATGAGCAACCATTAGTTCTGGATCACTGAAGAGTTCCCAGCATCAGCTCTCTACTTCAGTGAAAAACATTGTGAACAGCCACCTGGGAGCAAACGAAATGTTCAAAACCTCCTAGATGTCTTTTTGTCTTTCTTTTTGTTTTTTTCGAGACAGGGTTTCTCTGTAGCCCTGGCTGTCCTGGAACTAACTCAGTAGACCAGGCTGGCCTCGAACTCAGAAATCTGCCTGCCTCTGCCTCCAAGTGCTGGGATTAAAGGCGTGCGCCACCACCACCGCCGGGCTCCTCCTAGATGTCTTAAGACGCGTCCTGGGGCAACTAAGAACACTCCAGCAAAGTACTGGGATTTCAATTACAGAAATATACTCAGCTGCAGCCAGAGATGTCTTAGAAGTCCAAGGCAGTCCATTTATTAGCACCTTACTGCCGTGTCCAGTGGGCCTTGTCCTGCAGCAAGAGTTCTGACCAGCACAGCTGCTGCCGAGCTTCACTTAGAACAGAGAGCACTGCCAGAGCCTGACAACAAGCAAGTGAATGAGAGCTCTGAGCGGTACTAAGATCCATTCCTTCAGCCTCCTCCCACCCAAGACAGAAGGTAGCCACCTGAAGGAGAGTCAGAAGTAGCTCTAGGCTGGCTCCAGGGCTCTTCTATTTGAGGAGACCTGTGGGTTAGACTTGACTAGTTGCCTTCTTCTGTTTCTGGAAGTCTGTAGCTCCCAGAGCATGCATGGGCTCCTTTCCTCCTGACCTTGAATCTGCCATCAAGCAATGATTTCCTGTGCCAATGAGTTGGGACATCAAGATGCCCTGAAAAGGAAACCTGTGTGCCTTGACTCAAGGGACAGATGCTTTGTGGCTTCTAAGAAAGACTCAGGGGAATGGGGTCACCCCTGGTGTAGACCCCAGGTACAGTGCAGACAAGGAGACTGGCCTGTGTGCCACATCATCCTCTAGGCCAAGCAATGGTGCCCACCTTTAGCCTACCCTTTCTAGTGCCTGGTGCCTGTGGAGTTGGGTGTTTGCTTTCTCCTGGTTCCTTTTCAAGGAAGCCAAGTGGATTGACCTCCTGACTCAAATCCTGTAGGACTGATGCTTTCATGGGTCAGCTCCCAGAAACACCTAGATGAGGCTGTTTCCCTGCATCTGGGCACCTGCATACTGGTAGCACCCAGCTGGCCTGTCCACATCTCACCTCAGCCACGTGATCTGGTGGAACCTCCTCTTTCTTGTATCTGGCTGGTGCAGACACCCGTGTGTCCTAACGCCCCATCTGTACACTGCAGTGAGTGGTGCATTCCTGCTAAACAGCCACAGCTGTGGCCTGTTGTGTTGTAGCAGACGCTATCCTCAGTCTGGTGTTTCTGTTTGACATTCGTTAATGCTTACGTCCATGTAATACCCTTGGTGCTATGTCAGTGTTGTGCACATTGGACTAGACATTCTGCTTGGTTGTGCACTTGGTGGCTTCCTTCATATGTGACTCCTCTGCTCCATGAACAGTGGTACTGATGCTCCATGCTGCCTTCCAGTTGCTGCCATTGTTCTGTGAGCAGATGCTGTTGGTGCCACTCGTGGACATCTATTTTCTCAAAAAAGTAAATGTGTTTCCAAAAAAAAAAAAAAAAAAAAAAAAAAAAGAACAAAACCAGCTAATAGAACAGAGATTGGAATCTGAGGAAGCCAAAGACAGTATGAATGACACATTTCAACTGTATCTTAAATGCTGGAAAGAGCAGGCAGGATGGGAAGCAACAGACCAGAAAGCTACAAAATGCATGATTTGTTCTGCTTTGATTTGTTTTTCAAAGCTTTTTTTCTCTAAATATAATGTTATCCATAAATGAAACTTAAAAGTCAGATTAAGTCCAGTCTCATCCTTAGTTTTGCTGCAGACCGCATGCTGTGGCCCTCTCTTCTTCTCTAATCCCATATCTAACAGATCACATGAAGCATTCCCTGGGAACCCACCAACCATGCTAGCCAGGGAGCCAGGTAGGTGATCTTCAGACAGTTACTCTTTTCAGACAGCCTCCCTTACCTCCTCCAATCCCTTCCCTTGGTCTCAGCTAACAACTTCCACAGGCACTATCTGGAAACCAGTAAGCCATGCTGGCCAGAAAAGCAAATATGCTAAGGAAGCAGGTAAGCAATCTTCAGATATTGACTCCCCTACCTACCTTCCAAACCCAATATTTTTGACAAAATCATAGTCTTATTCCTAGCTTTGTAGGAAACAAATACCTGCTGCTTCCTCTGCCTCTCTGCCCTCATTCTTAGTGGACAAAGCATATCTGGATAGAACACACTGCTTTTCAACTTCCTGTGGACCCCTTATCACACCTTCCTTCTAACCCATCTCCATCTCTAAGCGTCAACTCCTAATACCAAAAAGTATATTTAACTTGAACTCCCAGTGCCTACAAATAACAGGATCCAAGAAGAATTTCCTACAGGCTAACCCATAGCCACACAACTCAAAGGACTACAGAGACTAGGGAATAGATCACCCAAACAATGTCAAGACCAGATATTCACACCTAGAATTACAATTATTGCAAACACAGAAGCCTATATGTCAGCATAAAAACATAATCAAAACATCCAGAACAATATGTTTCCACTGAAGACAAGCAACCTACGACAGTAGGCCCTGAGAGGTGCAATATAGTTAAAGTGCAAGTAAAATGATCCTTAAAGGGGAAATGAATACATCTCTTGAAGAAATCTCTGAAAAATAAAAACAGTAGAAAGAAATGAGAAAAAAAGTTTCAAGACTTGAAAATGGAAATATAATCAAGAAAGAAAACCCAAACTGAAGGACAACTGGAAATGAGTAATTGAGGAACCCAAGCAGGAAACACAGAGGCAAGCTTCACCAAGAGATTATCAGAGATGGAAGAGAGAATTGAAGAAGCATTGAACACAAGATAGAATAAATGAATACTATAGTCAAAGTAAGTGTTAAATATAAATAAGTGCAGGCCTAAAACATGTAGGAAATCTGGGACACTATGAAAAGAACAAATCTATGAATAATAGACATAGAGAATAGAAAAGAAACCCAGATCAAAACCACAAAAAATTATTTTCATTAAAATCATAGTAGAAAATTTGTTCCTAAAGAAGTAGGTGTCTATTAAGTTACAAAAAGCATACAGAACTTCAAGTAGACTACACCAAAAAAGTCTTCTCAGTACATAATAATCAGTATATCAACATACAGAATAAAGAAAGAATATTAAACTCCACAAAGAAAAAAGCCAAATACCATATGAAACTAGATTTGTTAGATTAATACCTGACTCTAAAAGCTAGAGGAGTCCAGATAGATGTTCTAAAAACTCTAAGATACAGCTTAGACTGCCATATCCAGAAAAACTTTCAATCTCAATAAATGGAAAAAGAAAAACTTCATGATAAAATAATTTAATTAGTATCCCTCTACAAATCCAGCACTACAGAAAGTACTAACAAGAAATCACATTGGCAAGTCAAAAGAAAAAAAAACAAAATAATAGGAATCAAAAAACACAGCTCATTGATAACTCTAAATATAAATGGTTATAATACTCCAGTAAAAACACACAGACTAACAGAATGGAGTTTATAACAAGATTCAAAACTTCTGCTGTGTCCAAAAAAATCATACCTTAACAGCAAGGAGAAACATCATCTCTGGATAAAAGGATGGACAAAACATATTGCAAGCAAATAGATCTATGAAGCAAGTTGGTGTAGCCATTTTAGTATCTGATGAAATAGACTTTAAACCAAAACTAGAAAGGATAGAAAAGACACTATGTATTCATCAAAGAAACAATACATCAAGAGGCTATTTTAACTCTTAACATCTATTCATCAAACACAAGGATACCCATGTTTAGGAAAGAAACCCTACTACAGATTAAATCACTTAGTGATCCTCACACAGTGATAGTTAGTGATTTCAGTACACCACTCCCTTCAATAGACAGGGCCTCCAGTCAAAAACTAAACAGAAAATTAAATTAAGTCCACACTCCTATGGACAACTTATTTTTGATGAAGAAAACAGAAATACACTGTGTAAAAAAAGACAACATCTTCAATGAACAGTACTGCTTAAATTTGACAGCTGCATGTAGAAGGGTACAAATTGAACAGATATATACTTATCACTCTGAACAAAATTCAACTCGAAATGGATCACAGACCTCAACATAAAGTCAGATACACTGAACATGATAAAAGTAAAATAAGAGAATAGTTTTTGAACTCCCTGGTGTACACACCACACACACACACACACACACACACACACACACAGACACACACAAGAATTTCTGAAAAGAACACCAGTAGTCCAGACACAAAGAACAACAATTAATAAATACAATTTCATGAAACTGAATAATGTATAATGAAGAACACCAATGTTCAAACAAAATGGCAGCCTGCAAAAGATTTTTAACAACTACACATCTGATAGAGGGTTATATCCAAGATATATATAGAACACAAAAAAACTAGACAATCGAATTAAAGCAATCCAATTAAAAATGGGATACAGAACAAAACAGAGAATTCCAAGAAAAGGAAACTCAAATGGATGAGTGTGAAAGTTCTTTAGAATCATGGAAACTGATATAACTCAAGATCTAGCTTTGCCAGTTTTAGGGATATACCGAAAGGATCCTTCATCCTACTAAAGCACATAGATAAATGTTCAACATCCTTAGTCATTGAAGAACTGCAAATCAAAAGTACTTTGAGATTTCATCTTACAGTAGTCAGAATGGCTAAGATCAATAAAACAAAAGAAAGCACATGCTGGTGAGAATGGAGAGTAGTGTAAAACCATATCCACTGCTGGTGGGGGTAAAAACTTGTGTAGACACTTTGGAAATCAGTGTGAACGTTTCTCAGAAGCATGGAAACTAATATAACTCAAGATCTAGCTTTACCAGTTTTAGGGATATACCCAAAGGATTCTTCATCCTACTACAGAGACATGTGTTCAGTACATGTTAATTTTGCTTTTCTATTCATAATAGTCAGAAACTGGTATTAATTTTTAATAAATCTAGTGGTGGAAGTACTACCTACCTCAATGGTTTATGTTCCCAAATGAAAGATATATACACATCTTTTTATTTTCATATGCTTTATGCAGCACAATAGCTTGACAACTGCCTAGCCTCCATGTTGCTACAATCTACCACCCACTGACAACTCTGTGTTACTACTTACTAATTTCTATGTTTCATGTAGGCTGCTCCAGACCCAACTGAGCAGGCCTCTGGGCAGTGCTCTCTCTACTGTACACACCTCAGGCATGGTATCTCTTTTCTTCCTTCTCCTCCCTGTTCCAAAACCAGGGAAACCTAAAACCTTACTCCTTTCTCTTCTCCTCAGATATTGACTACTTGCAACTTTATTTACCAATCAGGATTAATTTGGGTCAGGTTCCAAGAAGCTATGTGCAGACTCCTTTGTGCTTAGGGGACACAATTAACATTAGAATGCAAACAGTTACACTGGAAATAACTTAGGTGTCTGTCAGGATTAGTAGATAGAGAAAATGTGGTACATTTCTAAAATCTAATATCACTAAGCCATTAAAAAAAATTAAATCATGGTCCTCCGAGTCCTCTGAGGCAAGCCCAGCTGCCCTGACCCCTGTGCTCTCACCCAGAGCTCTATTATCCAGCCACCTCTCCACCACATTCCACCAGACCTGCAGAACAAGAAACATAAGTCATATCACTTCCTTCTACTCAGTCTCTTGCCCATGGAGTCATCTGGAGCACACCCAGATGCTGGGAGACTTGTACTGACCCCTAAGTTCCATTGTCGAGCAGAAGACTGCCCACTGGAGGCCTGCTGCACAAGGAACATCTAGGTTAGACCTGCCTCCCTATACCTGCTACACCAGGAACATTTAAATAGACCTAACACCCCCATCGGAAGAAACAGTCATTAAAACTCTCCCAACAAAAAAATAAATAAATAAATAAAAAACTAAAAAGAAAAAAAGCAAGACAGTTTTAGCTCAGAATTCTACAAGATATTCAAGGAAGGCCCAATAACAATAGTCCTCAAACTATTTCGCAAAATAGAAACAAAAGCAACACTGTCAAACTCATTCTACAAGGCCATAGTCATCCTAGTACCTGAACCACACAAAGACTCAACAAAGAGAGTTTCAGAACAATTCTCCTATGAACATTGATGAAAAAATACTCAATTAAAATACTCACAAACTTAATTCAAGACATGACAATAGAAACTGAGGAAATTTAAAAAATTATCAGATCCACTACAAAAACCTATACTCAATAAAACTGGAAAATCTAGATAGAATGGATGATTTTTGAGATAGATACCACACACCAGAATTAAATCAAGAGCAGGTAAATTATGTAAACAGGCCCATATCCCCTAAGGAAATAGCAGAAGTCATATATATATATATATGGCCAAATGGCTTTAATGCAGAATTCTATTAGACCTTCAAAGAAAGGCTAATACCAACATTCCTCAAATTAATCCATAAAATAGTAACAGAAGGAATGCAATGTAATTGATTCTATAAAGCCACAATTACTCTGATACCTAAACCACATACAAGGATCCAACCAAAAAAGACAACTTCAGACCAATTTCCCTTATGCAAAAATACTCAATAAAATTATTGCAAACTGAATCCAAGAACACATCAATACCATCATTTACCATGATCAAGTAGGCTTCATCCCAGGGATGCAAGGTTGGTTCAATATATGAAAATCCATTAATGTAATCCACTATATAAACAAACTCAAAGGAAAAAAAAATCACACTATCATTTCTTTAAATACAGAAAAAGCATTTGACAAAATACAACACCCTTTCATGTTAAAAAGTATTGCAGAGAACAGAAATTCAAGGGCCATACCTCAACATAATAAAAGCAATTTACAGCAAACCAAAAGTCAATATTGAATTAAATGGAGAGATATTTGAAGCAATCCCATTAAAATCAGGGACAAGACAAGGATGCCAATTCTCCCTATATCTATGCAATATAGTACTTGAAGTTCTAGTTAGAGCAATAAGACAACAAAAAGATATCAATGGGATACCAATTGACAAAAAAGAAGCAAAGGTACCATTATTTGCTGATGATATGATAGTATACATAAGTGACCCCAAAAATTCTACCAGAGAATTTCTACAGCTGATAAACAACTTTAGCAAAGTGGTTGGACATAAAATTAACTCAAATAAATCAGGAGCTTTCCATTATACAAATAATAAACAGGTTGAATTGAAATTAGGGAAACAATAGCCTTCACAATAGTCACAAATAATGTAAAATATCTTGGGTCAACTCTAGCCAAACAAGTGAAGAATCTATCTCTCAAGTGAGAGATCTGAGTCTTTCAAGAAAGAAATTGAAGAAGATCCCAGAAATTGGAGAGATCTGCTTTTTCTTTTTTTCTTTTTTCTTTTTCTTTTGAAATTATAATCTCTTTATTAAATGATTCCGAGATAAGCAGCTAGCTACATGGACAAACACAAAAGCAAACCCTTCTTTTTTCACAAGCAAAATAAATTTCAGGGTAGTTATAGACTAACATACAAAAGAAAAAAGCACTTTATATTATTATAAATATGGCTTTGGGCAGGGTTTTAAAATATGGCATATAAAAATATTGGGGCTAGAGAAATGGCCCACGGGGCAAAAGCTTTGCCACACAAATATGAATGCTAGTTTTGCAACAGGTTTGCTGCCAAAACACAGGTGTTGTGAAAGCCACCACTAATTCAAAGCAAAAATAGGAAAAAGGAAGAGACTCACATCAACATCATTGTAATTGGACACGTAGATTCCAGCAAGTTCACCACAATCACCCACCTGATCTACAAATGTGGTGGAATCAACAAACGAACCATTGAAAAGTTTGAGAAGGAAGCTGCTGAGATGGAAAAAGATTCCTTCAAGTATGCCTGGGTCTTGGACAAACAAAAAGCTGAGTGTGAGCATGGTATCAATATTGATACCTCTCTGTGGAAATTCAAGACCAGCAAATACTATGTGACTATCAGTGATGCCCCAGGACACAGAGACTTCATCAAAAACATGACTACAGGCATATTTCAGGCTGTCTGTGCTGTCCTGATTGTTGTTGCTGGTGTTGGTGAATTTGAAGCTGGTGTCTCCAAGAATGGGCAGACCCATGAGCATGCTCTTCTGGCTTACAACCTATGTGTGAAACAACTAATTGTTGGTGTCAACAAAATGGAATCCACTGAGCCACTAAACAGTCAGAAGAGTTACAAGGAAATCGTTAAGGAAATCAGCACCTACATTAAGAAAATTGCCTCAACCCTGACGAGGCAATGTTGCTGGTGACAGCAAAAATGACCCACCAATGGAAGCAGCTGGCCTCACTGCTCATGTGATTATCGTGAACCATCCAGGCCAAATTAGTGTTGCTATGCTCCTGTTCTGGATTGTCACACAGTTCACATAGCATGCAAGTTTGCTGAGCTTAAAGAAAAGATTGATCGTCATTCTGATAAGAAGCTAGAAGATGGCCCCAAATTCTTGAAGACTGGAGATGCTGCCATTGTTGATATGGTCCCTAGCAAGCCCACGTGTGTTGGGAGCTTCTCTGACTGTTCTCTACTTGGTTGTTTTGCTATTCATGACATGAGGCAGACAGTTGCTGTGGGCATCATCAAAGTTCTGGACAAGAAGGCTGCTGGAGATGGCAGTTACCAAGTCTGCCCAGAAAGCTCAGAAGACTAAATAAATATTATCCCTAACACCTCCCACCCCAGTCTTAATCAGTGGTGGAAGAATGGTCTCAGAACTGTTTGTCTCAACTGGCCATTTAAATTTAATGACTGATTAATGATAACAATTCATGGAAACCTTCAGAAGGAAAGAATGTTTTGTGAACCATTTTGTAAGTGTGTGTGTGTTCATGTTTATGTGTGTGTGCTTGTGTGTGTGTGTGCTTGTGTGTGTGTGTGCTTGTGTGTGTGTGTGTGTGTATGTGTGTGTGTGTCAGTTTTAAGTTATTAGTTTTCAAAATCATTACTTTTTAATGGAAAAAATTTGACCAAAAATCTGTCACAGAATTTTGAGACCCATTAAAACAAGTTTAATGAAAAAAAGAAAAAGAAAAAAGAAAATGGAGAGATGTCCCATGCTCATGAATTGACAGAATTAGCAGAGGAAAAATGGCCATCATACCAAAAGCAATCTATAGATTCAATGTAATCCCCATCAAAATCCCAACACAATTATTCAAAGACATGGAAAGAAATTCTAAAATTCATTTGGAAAAGCAAAAAAGCCACAATAGTGAAAACAATTCTTAACAATAAAAGAACTTCTGGAAGAATCATCATTCCTGACCTCAAGCTACACAACACAGCAATAGTGATAAAAAACAAAACAAAGCAAAGAAAGAAAGAAAAAAACACAAGGTATTGGTACTGAGATGGACACGCTAATCAGTGGAATAGAATTGAAGACCCAGAAATAAAACCACACATGAACAAAAATATACAATGGAAAAAAGAAAGTGTCTTTGAAAAATGGTGCTGGCCTGTCAGTCTGTAAGTATAAAAATGAAAATAGATGCATATTTGTCATCTTCCACAAAGCTCAAATCCAAGTGAATCAAAGACCTCAACATAAAACTATATACACTGAATCTAATGAAGAGAAAGCAGGTAAGAGACTCGAACTCATTGACACAGGGGGAGATTTCCTAAACAGAACTCCAGTGGCTCATGTTCTAAGATGAAGAATTGATAAATGGAACATCATGAAACTGGAAAGCTATTGTAGGGCAAAGGACATACTCAATAAGAGTAAATTAGCAAGCTATATATTGGGGAAAAAATCCTCACTAACTCCACATCTAATAGAAGGCTAATATTAAAAATATATAAAGAACTCAAGAAGCTAACCACCAAGCAACCAAGCACACCAATCAAAAAAAATGGGGCATAGAATACAACAGAGAATTCATAACAGAAGAATCTGGAATGGCTGAGAAGCACTTAAACAAATCTATAAAATCAAACTGACCCTGAAATTCTACCTTACACCAATCAGAATGGCTAAGATTCAAAACTCAGGTGACACCACATGCTGGCAAGGATGTGGAGAAAGAGGTAAACTCCTCCATTGCTGGTGGTATTGCAAACTGGTACAACCACTCTGGAAATCAATCTGGAGGTTCCTCAGAAAATTGGAAATGAACCTCCCTGAAGACCCAGCTATACCACTCTTGGACACATACCCCATCATGCCACAGGGGCACATATTCCACTATGTTCATAAAGGCCTTATTTGTGATAATAGAAGCTGCACACAACCCAGATATTCCACAACAGAAGAATGGATACAGAAAATATGGGTCATTTACACAGTGGAATATTACTCAGATATTAAAAACGAGGACATCCAGAGTTTTGCAGTCAAATGGATGGAACTAGAAAATATCATCCTGAGTGAGGTAACTTATACCCAAAAGGACATTCATTGTATGTACTCATTAATAAGTAGATATTAGACAGAAAAGTACAGAATATCCAGGATATAATCCATAGAACTCAAGAAGGTCATAAAGCTGAAGGGCCCAAATGAGGATGCCTCAGTCCCACTTGAGAGGGAGAAGAAAGCAATTACTAGTGGAGGGAGGCAGGGAGGGAGAGACCTGTGTGGAAAAGGGGACAGGGAGTGGATGAGGGAAATATGATTGGGTATTGGGGTGGGGAATAGGACTGAAGCCCTAAGGGCCAACAGATAGAATGGAAACAGGCAACCTTGAGAGGAAGAAGGTGGAGGGAGCCTCTTTAATATGCCAGAGACCTGGGAGCTGAGAATGGGAAGAGGGAACTTATACAGTCCACCTTCAGTAGAAAGATAGGACATTAAGTTGAGAGATGGGGTTGCCATTCCACAGTCAAAAACTCTGACCCATGCAGAGACAGGAGCCTCTCAGCTTCCAAGGGACAGAGCTGGATCAGTGAACATCTCTGCACCCCCCCCCCCTGCGAGAAGAGGGCCTGTATCCTGAGCTGGCTTTAGCCCCAGGAATCAGGTGGGACCAGCCGGGAGGCATAGGCCCCAGGAAGTGCAGGGGAGTCGCAGGACTGCAGGGACTGGAGCCTCTCAGCTTCCAAGGGACAGAGCTGGATCAACGAACATCTCTGCCCCCTGCCTGCTAGGGGAGGACTTCCCCCCAAGGCCGGCTTCAGCCCAAGGACTCAGGTAAGATCCGCCATTTTATCTCTGGGGTCTTGCTAGGGCAGGACCAGCCGGGAGGCATAGGCCTCAGGAAGTGCAGGGGAGTCGCAGGACTGCAGGGACAGGAGCCTCTCAGCTTCCGAGGGACAGAGCTGGATCAGCGAACATCTCTGCCCCCTCCCTGCGAGAAGAAGGCCTGCATCCTGAGCAGACTTTAGCCCCAGGAATCAGGCAGGACCAGCTGGGAGGCACAGGCCTCAGGAGTGGAAGGGGAGTTGCAGGGCAACAAGGAAAGGTCAAGGTCTAAGACACCAAGAACTTCTAACACCAGAGATCTAGAGATGGCGAAAGGCAAATGCAAGAATCCTACCAACAGAAACCAAGACTGCTTGGCTTCACCAGAACCTAGTACTCCCACCTCAGCAAGCTCTGGATATCCCAAAACACCAGAAAAGCAAGATTTGGATCTAAAAACTCATCTCACAATGCTGATAGAGGAACTTAAGAAGGACATGAATAACTCCCTTAAAGAAATACAGGAGAAAACAGATAAAGAGATAAAAGCCCTTAAAGAGGAAACAAAAAAATCCCATAAAGAATTACAGGAGATCACAAGTAAACAAATAGAACCCCTTAAAGAGCAAAACCAAAAATCCCTTAAGGAATTGCAGGAAAACACAAACAAACAGGTGAAGGATCTGAATAAAACCATTCAGGACCTAAAAATGAAAGTAGAAACAATAAAGAAATCACAAAAGGAGACAACCCTGGGGTTAGAAATCTTAGGGAAAAAGTCAGGAAACATAGATGCAAGCATCACCAACAGAATACAGGAGATAGAAGA